>JAZAYU010000003.1:4983831-5012857 GCA_038501625.1 Corbicula japonica | reverse complement strand
ACGGCAATAAATAAAGATAATGTGTTCAGCACCATTTACACATGTATGTGCTATGTATGGCTGGCTGCGTCTTGCCCGTCTGATACATTTGATCAAAAAGTCAAATCTAGTCTTACATGTATGAAAAGTCATAAAAGGGACAATGTCAACAGCCGGACTGACTAACGGACGGACGTGCGCCATTTTCCGAAGTTATCTCGCATTTGCAGAAGGTCCAGGTAAACCATTCATTCCGACATGTCGGTAACTTTCTTAAAGATTAATTATACATAAGGCACCTTTATACAAAACAAATTTTAAAAACAAAAGTCGCCAATCATGTCAGTTAAGGGTTTACTGGCGGTTTATTATTATCTTTGATATTATTAACCAGTCAACTAGAGTTAATTGTTGGGCCCTTTTACCAGTAGAATGTAACCTTATTTATTGCAAAATACTAGTCTTACCCTAAAGGAAATCCACGAAAAATCCCGAAACACGTTAAAAGACATCCATTTATGAAAGCTTAAAAACATTACTGAACGCTACAGTAAACACAGTATACAGTGTATTAAATTAGATCAATGTTGGGTATCTTCATGACCGTAGCCAAATCTAAATTGTCTAGAGGACGGGACCTGAATTTTAAGTAAACATGATATTAAAATAAAATCTCTTCGTGTCTTGGAAAAAAGGCCTGTTGATTATAATATATTTTCCAGACAGCTCGACTTACCCATTAATTTACGGTGTCTCGGTTTGAATATCGCAAAAGAAATTATACAATGATGACCTTTCCCTAAGATCATAAAACTAGTTCTGGAGACCAATCTCAAATCGCAAGCATCTGAAATGGCGACCTGAAATGGTGACTGGTCGCCATTTCAGCCAATCAGATGCTTGAGATTTGAAACTGGTCTCCAATCTCAGTTATATGATCTTAGGCCCTTATTTAAAACAAGCCAACAATGCCAAGTATGTCAGTGTTACAATGTTAAACGAAAAGAGATTAAGTACACTTAACAGCTTTTCTAAGTAAAATATTTATTAGTAAAATATTTTTTCAAAATGACAGACAACTGACTGCTCAGAATCATTTAGAGTACTGGCACCCACAGAATACATATTCACAATATAAGTTAATAACGCATATTACCACCTTAAGCGGTTATCGGTTAAATCGCGAAAATATTGTTTAAGCGGATTTTTTATTGTGGTGGTTAACTTTTAATGTTGTGGGCTGGTATGTCAGTGCACAAGAGGACTGCAGCGGTTTTAATCCAAGGGAACTTAAATTCTGAAGAATACCAGCGACAAGTCCTTGTTCCGGTTGTCCTTCCATGTCTTCAAGCACATAGGTGCATGCAGTTAATGCTTGATGATGCACCGTGTCATCGTTCGGCGAACACCAGAACTTTTCTTGAGGTGAACACCGAAGAATATGTCCATGGTGTGCTAAAACTCCGGATCTTAATCCAAAAGAAAAACTGTGGTCTGATCTTGGCAGAGGAGTACGAAACGGGAGGGACCAACCATGCAATCTTCGCCACCTTGGAACTGTGCTTCTGCAGATTTGGGCTTAAGATTCCCCAAAATGAGTCATTTAGAACTGTATAAGCTCAATCAGATCAATGTGTCTTGCAGTTATACGCGTAGTTGGTGGTCATACTCACTATTCACTGATGTGAATTTGTATTTTGTGGGTGCCAGTACTCTAAATGATTGTGAGCAGTCAGTTATCTGTCATTTTGAAAAGTATTTTACTTGTAAATCAGTTAGTATTTTTTGCATGTTTTATTAAAAGTTTTAGAGCCATAGTTCACTTATTAAGCCAGTAATGCACCACTACGCGGGTGTATACTTGTTAAGTGTACATCAACAAAAACTTAGTTTATGATACGCTTGACAAGTTCAGTCAAATTTATCCCCCACTGCCCGTTTGTACAAATCAGCTACCGTAAATTTTTTCTACCTCGTTTCGCCTTATTATGATATGTTTGATAACATTGATATGTATTAACTACTCATACTACTCTGAATACAATCGTGGTAGTCATGTTAACAGTGTCTATTTAAACCTTAGGAAAATAAGTTTAATATAAAAATACGTGGATTAGAGTAATTTGATTGAATTCGTAAAAAGTCAAGCTCTTATAAATGTGTGACAAATTATACTTTGGTCATGGGGCATGTTGTTATATGTCGCAGGGTAAAATATTACAACAGCTATGAGTACAGTTTTTAACATATTCTCAGTATCACTGTATATAAACCGATTGTATCATCTACCGGATTTATCGAACTGATTGTCACAAACACATAGTAGACAGGTCAAAAGTGAGGAAAAGTTTTGTGTATAGTAATGAAAACTCAAATCGACAAATATATGTTTTAACAGGCGATTGTTGTATCTCTTCTTATGAGTGACATTGTTTCCTTTTGTACGCTATATACTTAAAGAATCGCTAAAATCACTCACACTAAGTACTGTTTGCACTTTGTACTATCCTTTATTCAGGGTAAATGTTTATGTTTTAACAGGTTTTGAGAGGTATTATCATGCTAGACCTTATGTAACATAAAATTTTTATTCTTACAATAATCAGAATGCCGTAGCTGATCAATTAAAAATCAAAGCATTAGACCAAACCTGCATGCAGATTCGACCAAGACTGTATCATTTATTGAGCATGTTTACTCAATAATTTGTATGTTTCTAGTGATCTGTGTGTATCGGTTATAGCGCTTTTTAAAGATGATTTCTGTATATTTTTCGGATTTTAGAACAAATACTTGATAAAAAAAACATGTATTCAAAGTGCTTCGTACATAAATATGATACGTAATGAAATAAAATGGCTTCGGTGCCTTTATATACTGCGCCGACACGAAACAATTGGAACTACCTGTCTTCAATAATAACGGGTGTCCTAGAATCAGTGAGTTTAACACACAGGTAGCTCTGAGAACTATAATTTACAACAAGCGATAATTAATGTCGTCCGAAATGTTTTGGATTTGATAAACACGGTCCAAGGTTGCTCAAAAGTTATAGTTTCGAAACTAAAGGTTCACAATTATACATACAGGATCAGTGTTATGCTTCATGCGCAGATATGTTTTTGGCAAAAGAAGGGAAATATTGTAGGACTAATTTTTGATTGCTGATTTTATATTGAATTTAATGGACTTGAAAATGTAACAGTAATTATTTGTTTGGCAGATTGATACTATCTTGTTAGAATGATGCGATAATCCATAGAGTGAGAAATAATTTCTAATAATGCTTGAAATCATTTTTGATCCAATGACAATGTCGTAGTTTCCATATTTTTCGAACTTTTATTATCATAATGTCTCTTTTTAATGAGTCTAAATTTAATTTTTATAAATAGCTTTCCTAAATATTTTGGTCGAACATTAAATTGTGAACGCATATAGTTCGTTGACAAGTCTTTTTTAAGTATACTCATTTAAGTACTTAGGTATACATCTCGTTAGAAATGGAAGATGGTTCAGATCCCAAAAATGCATAGCATAACATTCACAATTCGCCCTTCACAATCTATTTATTGTTTTCAACCAGTTAGATTTAACAATCAATGATAAAATAAATTGTTTGATACTTTAGTAGGATCTGTCCTCTATTACGATGCAGAGGTCTGGGGATACTATGATAGTAGATATCGAAATTGTACCTTGCAATTTTTTGCGAAAAGTCATGGGTGTTAAAAAATCCACTAATCATAAAGTTTATGGCTTTTATGGTGAAACGGGCCGATAGCCAATGAAAATTAGACGCAAGCTAATCCTGATGAAATATTGGGTTAAACTTTCAAATATTTAATAATAAATCATTAATAAAACAAATATTTTTTATGTTAAAACAAGATGCTGATAACATTGCACATACGGTGGACTTAATTGGGCATTCCAAAACAACATGATTTTGAATGAAATTGGTATGTCATATATATGGGATATTGAAAACTTAAATGCTGTACATCTTCAGTCAATAAAACAAAGAATATTAGGTATATATAAACAGAGTTGGTGTGCAGGTATAAACTTCTTCTTCTTCTTGGCGTTCGCTCTACACGACCACTCCAGCAATCGCGATGAAAGTTGTAGTCCTCTGTAGGTCGTCAACATCTCCATACAGTTTCTGCTGGATTGTTGCACCTTGTAGCCACGTTGCTTCTCGCTCCTGGTCGTATCGTTTACATCGTCGGAGGATGTGCTCTGCAGTCTGGTCCTCTTCTCCGCAGGGACATACGAGAGGTGCCCAACTTATTTTTGAACAAATAAAACCTATGCACTGTGAAGTACATGCACCAGTTAGCCGAGCCCTTTGTATGTTTTGGGTGTATGTTTAGCATATACATTCATGTTTACATAGTTAAGATTGATTGTCAACATGGTACGTAATAAAAATAATGACAAAGTGGAGGGTATAGTTTTAGGACTTTTGAGGACTAAAAACAGGTACAGAAGTATTCAGAAAGGGCTTAAAACCATTGGTTATACCATTTCTTTGGACTCCACAAACAATATTCGCTATGAAATAAAATTACAATCGAGTGCGAGTTCTCCTAATGTTACAGCGCGAACATTTACAAAACCGCCCACGGCAGCTACACCCGACCTCATACGGAAGGTTGGCCGTATGATGGAAAAAGTTAACCCGTCTACTCAAATAGAAATTGCACCAAAATTTGGAGTGTAACAGGGAACTATATACAAAATTATTAATAAAATTCTGAAAGCTAAATTACGATAAAAGTGCAAAGTTTATCAACTTAACATGATGCAAATTAAGAAGCACAGGACCAGATCTTAGAAGTTGTTTCTGAAACTCAAGTGCAACCGATGGAAAAACTTTGTCACTTATGACGAGGCAATGGTTTACTTTTGCGGAAGAGAGTGGCGAAGAAATGTCTGCTACATAAGAAAGGCTGAAAATCTTGGTGACAAACTACAGTTTGTCGAACGCGAAGCATTTGCCAGCGCCTTAATGGCATTAGCTGGTGTGTCCTTTAGAAGACAGACGGAAATTCGTATTAGTGATAAATTGACAAATGTAAACTCTGAGTACTTTATCAACAAACTGCTAAAGCCGTTTTAGGAGAAAGATGTCCCAAGACCATTTCCAGAGGGGGTAAAAGCCATGACATTCCACCAGGACAGTGCGTCTAGACATACATCTAAAACACGTTACCTTTTCTTAAAGACTGACACATTAACTTCATTATTCTCGAGAAGTGGATGCCAAAGTCACCTGATGCTGTCCCAATGGACTTTGATTTCTGGTGTTTGCTTAAACGTCGTTTGCAGAAGCGGCAAATAAACGCTTTAATCGGTATCAAAAAGGCACGCAATGACGAGTGGCACAAACTGGACCAGAAAACGATAAACAATACTTTAAAATCATTACCAAAGCGTTGTAGGACAATTTAAAACTGTCATGGGTCAACTATTGAGCATTTGCTACAATAAATTTGGTTAAGGCATGAAATTGGTGGTGTTTTCTATTTGTTCAAAAATAAGTTGGGCACCTCTCGTATTGGGGATGGCACCAATTTATACTTCCTACACATGTGTGCATTCAGTCTGTTATGCCCTGAGCGTAGCCTCACCATCACCACCTGCTCTGGTCTGTTTAACATGTGGTAGGCATCTGCTTCCTGTCTGGTCTTTGTGAGAGCCTTAATGATGGTGGCTTTCTCCTTGTATGTCACCTGGTTATCTGGTTGCTCTAACTGGGCTCCTAACCTAGCCAGCCTGTCAGCCTCCTCATTTCCGGGCAATCCACAGTGAGATGGTATCCACTGAAGGGCAACATTGCGGGAAGACCCAAGCTTGTTCACGGCTTGTGCTAGTTCAGGAACATTGTTGCTTTGCAGAGCCTCCAGAACTGATCTTGCGTCTGTGAGGAAGACTACAGAGGTTACCTCTTCTGCTGAGTCTTCAATCAGAGAGACTGCCTTCATGAGCGCTTCAGTCTCTGCTCTGTAGTTGCTACAGTGCTTCCCAGTGGCAATGTAATGGGCCGATTTCTGGCCTGACGGGAATGTTATATGAATACCAGCGCCTCCATCCTTAATAGCTCTAGTGGCTGACCCATCTGTATATACATGGGTCCATGTGTCTAAAGGATAGTCTGCGTAGATAGTCGCAAGTGTCAGACTTCTACGGATGGTCTCATTTTCTTGTTTACCCATGTCAAGTCCAGGAATAGTAAGTGCCACTTTCACTGCAGACAGGTCATTGGCTGTAGGGTTGGTGATGTCTGCTCGACCCAAGGGAATTGTCTGTATGTTTAGTTCAGAGGCATACTCTCTATTCAGCTTCTTTAATTCATGTACAAAGCTGGAGCGCTTCAGGCGGTTCTTGGTGAATCCCTCAAGCCTGTTCCTCATGGGGTGATCTGGAGAAGGACTTTGGTTTGTCTTCTTTCATGAAGTGGTTGGATTCCAGTCAGTTTCTCCATGAAAGCAATTGGTGTAGACTTGGTGGCCCCTGTGATAATGCGCAATGCCTGATTTTGTACTTTGTCTAGGGCTTGCTGGTTCGTCTTGGCTGTTGTGGACCATGTGGCTGAGCTATATTCCATTGTGGGTCGTACTGTGCCATGATAGATGGTCTTATTTTTGCTCATTCGCACCCCAGGTTGTTCCAGCAAGTTTGCGCATCATGGCTAGTTTTCTTCGTGCCGTCCCTTCTACACGGTTGATATGTGGTTTCCAAGTCTGCCGCTTGTCAGACGTGACCCCAAGGTATGTGGCTTCGTCTTCCTCCTTCAGTAGTGTTCTAACAAGCATAACCTTCCCAGCTTTCTGTTTTGTTGACAAGGTGAACAGTGTGGTAGACGATTCCTCCTTGTTGATCGTAACGCACCATTCTTCGGCCCATGCTGCAAGTGTATCCATAGCTCCTTGCATTCCGTACGTGGCTGTAGAGGCGTGTTCTTCTTTGCACCATAGCACCAGGTCATCAGCATAGAGAGCAGCATAAACTCCCTTTGGCAGTTCAGACACCAGGTCATTGATGAAGACCAGGAAGAGTGTCGGGGACAGGACTGCACCCTGTGGGACACCATGGCGTAGCAGGAACTTCCTACTGTTGGCTTGGCTCAGGCTGACTCTGGCTCCTGTTGAATAGATACGAGTTGATCCATTGCAGCATGGCCCCCACCAACTCCATTCCTCATGAGCTTCACTTGTAGCCCTTCTGTCCAGACTTTGTCGAATGCTCTCTGTAGGTCGATCAATGCTGTAAGGACCACCTTGTTTTCTTGAAAGGCATCTTCGACTTCCTGTGCTAGGTATGTAGTCTGGTCTTCTGTGGAACGAAATTGTCGGAAACCAGCCTGTTCAGATGCCAGCAGGTCGTTGGTCTCCAGGTACCACTTCAGGCGGGCATTCACAATCCTCTCCATTGTCTTTACTACACAGCTGGTGAGGCTGATCGGACGGTAGCTGGCTGCCTTCTTTGGGTCCTTCCCTTTCTTGAGTATAGGGATCATTGTCGCCTCTCTCCAGATCTGAGGTAGCTGCTCTTGTTTCTAGCTGTAGTTGTAGATGTCCAGGAGTTTGCACATTGCTGTATTGCTCAAGTGTGACAGCATCTCGTTGGTGATACCGTCTGGACCTGGAGATTGTTTTGTCTTCAGCTGTCTGAGAGCTGTCTGTAGCTCGTGTAGTCAGGCGCGAGTCCATACACTCTGACGTACCCTTAGCTGTTTTCCTGTCCCTTTGTTCTCTTCTGGCTTCTCTCTGTCGTTCTCTGTTTATGGGGATTTCACTGACATCTCTGTAGTTTTGGGCAAAGACATTTGCCCCCTGTTTGCCCATTAACAGCTCTCCTTCCTCTTCCAAGGTGACTGGGCCTCTCGCTTTGTCTTGGTCGTCGTTCAGTTGTTTCGTTAACCTCCACAACTTACGGCCATCTCTCTCGAGGTTAAGTGAAGCTGTCTTGTTTCTCCAGCTCTTCCTTTGGGCCACTAGCTTATGCCTGAGGAATTTGGCATTGGCATGCTGTAGGTTGAGGTTTGCCTCCTGTGAGGGATTGTTTTCGGCTTCCAGTCTGGCTTCTGACAACTTGGTTTGCAGCTCCCTAACTGCTCACTCCAGTATGGCTTGTAGTCTTTCCTCGCACCTCTAGGGATGGACTGCTGTGCTGACTTGAGGATACATTGATTGAAGTCTCTGACTATGTTGTTTATGTCTCTGCCTTCAACTCTGATATCTTTGCAGAGTTCATCACTCACAGACTGGAAAAGGGACCAATCGGCCTTCTTGTAGTTCCATCTGGGTAGGCTATATGACGTAGAGACAGTGTGGTCCAATATGAGGTGGACTGGGCGATGATCACTGCCTCCGAGCTGTTCAGAGACTTCCCTCTGGACATGTCCATGTATGTCGTCAGTACAGAAGGCAAGGTCAGGCGTTGATGTTGTGTGCCATCTTCTGGAGTAAAAAGTTGGGGGATCCTCCGGCTGATTGATGAGGTTCAGCCTATTGTCATCCTGCCAGGTCTCCACTTCCTTTCCACGGCTGTCCAAGTGGTCATATCCCCAGCTTTGTGAGTGACTATTGAAGTCTCCAACAACCATGAAGTTTGTTGCCTCTGTTGGAATATGGTCTAGGGATAGAGCTTTGTCGTTTGGAGAGTACATGTTCACAAGAGTCAGTTCGAAGTCATTCTTTCTGAGGCTCAGTACTTGGAATTCCGAGTCATCCATATGCGTTTTAGTCTGGATACCATTGATGTTGTTCCTGACTAATGTCATGATGCGTCCTTTCTTTCTACCATCCCTGTCGCTTCGGAAGCACTGGTATCCTCTGACCTGTAAGGATTTCGCTGGCTGCAGGTGTGTTTCCTGAATGCAAAACACATTGATGTCATTCTCATGAAGGAAGTGCTGTAGTTCAGTCTTTTTGTTGAAGACTCCTTCTGCGTTCGAATGCATCACTTTGAAGTGTTGCTGTTGGACTTTCCTCCTCCTTGGCTTGTTGTAGCCCTTTGTTCTCCTCTTGGTATGATAGAAGGAGTGACCCCCAGTAGCTTTGGGTGGACTCTGTCGAGACTCAGAGCCCGGCACTGTATCTCCCTGGAGGGATTCCAAAGATCCAGCATCACATCGATGAATACCATATGATCGTGTAGTCATAGCGTAGTTACGTGATGCCGAGGTTTGTTAGAGAGTGCCAATGGCCCAGCATCTCCGATTTTAACTCTCTAGGTTGATTAGGGCTACCTCTCCCAAAGCCTTTATCGACTTACCACAAGGCAGTGGTGTTTTTGGAAGGGTTGTCTCCCTTGGTTTGGAATAAGAGTTTTCCTTCTCCTAGACAGACTGCCTTCCCTGGCTAACGAGCTCCATCTACCCGAAGCAGTGGTTATGGCGCCACAGGTCCGACTTCGCCCCTTCTCCTGTTAGTAGTAGCAGGTCCGCCGGGCTAGTTACAAGCCACGCGTGCAGGCCAGGAGCTGGACTTGGCAGTCAGAGGCTATATTTTACGCAAGCCATTGGGAGCACTTTTTAAGCAATGGGAGCTTATCCAACATTGCCACCCCCGGCGATGACAACCCTTGGAACCCTGCAGGTATAAACAATTCAAACAGACTTCCATTTTACTGTATTTACAAGCATGAATTTTGTTTAGAAAAATATCTCAGTTGTATTAGCAAAAAATAACTATAGATTATCTTTAGCCAGATTTAGATTTTCATCACATGATCTAGCGACTGAGAAAGGAAGACATACAAATATCGACAGAAATGATAGAATATGTGTACACTGTAATATGAACGTTATTGAAACATAATATCATTTTCTTTTAGTTTGTCCAAAATATTCAGATTTGCGTAAACGATTCTTTAAACCATATTTCTGCAGATGGTCAAATTTACAACAATTTCAATCTATTATGTCGTCAAGTAATACAAAAATGATAAAGAATTCAGCAAAATTTGTACAGTTTGCATTTAAATCCAGAAATAATATCTAGTTTAATAAAATTATGTATTAAATTTATGTACTGTCATCAAGTTTAACTTTAAAGAATTGTCTTGATTAAAAAGCTGTTACTGCTTGTATTTCTGTAACTTCTTGAAAAAATTGTCTTGGTAAAATGTGATGTTGTGGATTTTCATGTCTTAGTTATACATGTTATTTATTACGTTGTGGCTATAAATGCGCTATATGCTATTTTACGCCAATAAAGTTTATGTTATGTTATCTTAGGTTATGTTATGTTATGTTATCTTATGTATTTTAAGTTTGTAGGCAGGCGTGACATACAAATTCTGAGGCAAAGAAAGTGAATTAATGGTATCTTGAGCTGATGATAAACTTAAAATGCTTAACCCTTTACTCAATGTACGACCAATGCATCATCAGCTGCAACATCCATTTCATTTGATCGGGATATAAACTGGTCACTTTTTCAAAAATATTCTAATAAATGTAAAAGTCAACAGTGTTCAGCAAAAACAATGTTCTAAAGATCCCATTTAGTAAAGGGTCGAATGGAACTTTAGCAATCGAATCAATGTTGTGTTTTCCGCCCAAGGATTGACTATCACAATCATAAAGGTCTTCCATTGAGTAAGGTATGTTCCCATTCTCTTTCCAGTTAAAGAAATTAAACAATTCGCTTTCTAACATATTCCCATAATACGTTTATACTAGCAATAAAAAACAGTTTGACAGCTGATTTGTGTAAACCCATACATGGCCATTTAGGCGGCGACTGTTTTATCAGTTAAAAAATTAGTTTAGCAGCTGCGTAATTTTCATACAAGCCTCCAAATTAACAATAACCTATAGTTCAAGTCAATTCAAGTAAATTTTATTTACAAAAGTCGGTGCATATAACATTATAACATAAGCTCTTAGGAGCTTTTAAAACCGACTTACAACAAATTTACTGTAATAAAAAGGATTATTAGCACATATGAGCATATACATAAAAGCATTCATAAGACATATAAAGCATTAAGCATCACATAGCACATTATGGTATATAAGAATATATTAGCACATAAAAGTATTTATAGACATACACAATATTGACAACATACAGAAACACATGTAGTTGTTGTTAGTTATGTTTGATTATTTTAAAGTTCTCTCCGTCTTTTTTGTACGCAATGTTTTATTATTTTTCCAAATTTATCCGATTCGTATAGACAATGTATGTAGACGAACTATTTCCTCTTACTTAAAAGAATAAACTTGATAAAATCAGTAAAAGCGCATCGCCGTAAATGATCAAGACCAATAATGACCAATCAAAATATAAATTACTTGTTTTTGTTGCAGGTACCTAAAATGATGCTAATAGTTCCGTTTTCACTGTGTTATTTCTGGGTTAGAATATTAGATCATCTACAGTCGCAATTGCACTGACATCGGTAAAAAAAATAATAAAGAAATATCAAAATCTCTCTAACGGCAAAATGCAGTTCAATAAAACTTCGCACAAATAATCGTTATTAGTGTATTCTTCATTTCACATACGTCAAGAAAATTTAGAACAGTAAAGAAAAATAGCTAGACCTAAACGTTTGCCTAAATTCTATTTATATCCAAAGACAAAAGCTAAAAAACAAACATTATTTAAAATTTCCACATCATTATTATACTACTGAAAATAGGTTGTGTCATTTTAAGGGAACTTTCAATTATGAACTTATGAAGAGAGTTCCAATCAACGTTGTCACATATCTACGCGACCAGGAAGCGATCAGGAAATTCAAGGCCAAACACACTTTAACAAAGATTTCATATTGTTATGTTAGACAAAAGGACACATGTAAATTGTTATTGTTTGTCCATTTTATATATGAGAAGAAACGAATATTCATGACCATATTTAAGATATTTTATTCGCTAGGCTGTACTAAAATTGTACATTGTTTATTAAACGCATATTTTTCTCTGCCTTTGATCTAACCTGTGTTCCTCTTGTAAATAAAGGCCATTGGAACCAGCATCGCTGTATTGCATATTATGCACTGAACATTGATTTCATAATGAGATTGAAGTCACGGTCATTCTCGCATTAAATAATGTTTTAATTTAAATTTCTTACTATGGTCGGAAAGGACTTTTTATACATATATATCTCCTTTAACAACTACAACATTCAAGTTCTCTAAGACTAAAAACAATATTATCAACTTGTTGACAGACTAAACTTATTTAAGCATGTAATACTTTAATTTAAAAATGTCCGTAAATCAAGTGAGATTACAAATCATTTGCAACGTGTAACTGTGGGCAAATGGATAGGGGTATGATTTGCTCGATTCCTGCAGTAATTTTGCTTTACCACATATATTTTGCAACAGTTTTTTGTTCTTGTATTTTTCTACTTCTTCTTCTTGTTGTTTTGTTCGTTTCTTTTGCTTCATTCTAAAAGGTTCTGGCGGTCATCCCTTCGTCAATATTTAGACCTTTGTAGAAAAAGGAAACTCAAATGAACAATTTTACCAAAGTCAAGTCAAGTTTTTATTCAGCTCTCCGCAAAATTATGCCTTTGGCTCATCATATGGTCACGCAAAATACAACAATCACATTAACAATCACACAATAGCAGTAGCAGTAGGAACAGCATGCATACATAGAATATACAAACATTTTAGCAATGTAATATCGTGAATAACAATACAAGAAACAGTTACACAATTTCAAGAATACAAGAACGTGTTTTAAAAGCCTCTCTTAAGAATTTACATATGTTCAGAATAGTACACTTATTTTTAGATGACATTAGTGTTACAAATCTATTTTTGGTAGGCCATGACGTTTACCTAAAATATTTTGACCGAATATCTGCTACAACATAAAAGAAAATGAAATTCAAATTCAACAACATTTTGAGTACATATTTGACAAATTCTTTCATTTCTGGTGGTATCAGTATACCTGCCAGTTTCGATTGCAAGGGTATGTGAACATAATCTAAAACATGCCATCAATTTACACAACCTTTCGTTTTAAACTATACTAAGATAATATTCAAACCCAAATACAGTTTTATACATTCTTTAATATTCTAATTTTGACATAGAATCAATACCTTTTTTGAAACTGATCATTTTATTAACCATGCTCTCTCCCCCTCTCTTCTTCTTGACAGTGTGGGGAGGCTGTTTTTTCTGAATGTGGCGATTCCTGATATGCATATTTCACCTTTTTATTCCAGTTTTGTATAAACTGATCTCTATTTCACTCTTTTAGTGTTGGATAATAGTTAGCTTGAACGTTAAATTCATTATGAATAAATGGGAATCCTAAGTTGTTCAAAAATCAAACATTCTTTTACTCCAGTTATTATAATTAGAGTTAACTTGATCAGTGTATATATTATAAATAGGAGAGTTAATGCTCTTTTTTTATTTTTAGCCAAAATTTAAATGCCCTTTCTTTTCCTACCAAATAAAGTGGAAATCTTCCCAGTTCACCATAGACTGCGTAGTTTGGAGTTTGGGCTTTTACACATAGCAAAGATTTACAAAACATAATATGTATTTTTTCAATGTCTTTGAAATTATATTCTCCCCAAACTTCTGATCCGTATAGCAAGATTGGTGAGACAATGCAATCAAAAAGATATAACTTGGTTTTAATGTCAAACTTAACTCTTTCGAAAAGGGATAATAAACTGTAATAAGCTTTTAATGCCTGATCTGATAGGGCTTTTGTAGCGTGAATCATATTTCCAGTGTGGTGAAATTTGATATCTAGGTAAGTAAAACAATCTACCTGTTCAATAACGTCTCCGTTTATAAAAAATTCAGCATGGTAAGTCTCTTTTCTGCTTTCAAAAACACAAAGTTTAGTTTTAGATACATTAATTTTAAGTCCCAATTTCTGGGAATACTGCTGTAAATTATCAACTTGTGCTTGTAGACTCACAGGACTGGTTGTAAAAAGTACAATATCATCTGCAAATAGGATTAAATACATTGAAAGTTGTTCGATATCAGTATCAGATAATTCATTAACGTTAATATTTTTAACAATGTCATTTATAAATAAAATAAAAAGCAAGGGAGATAATGGCTGCCCTTGTTACACACCAAACATCGAAAAATTCTGACAAATTTAGGATTCGAGACTATTTTTACGCATGCTTTTACATTTTTATATAACGATTTAATCAAGTTAAGCATTTTGCAGCTAACACCAGCTTCGACCAATTTAACCCACATTGCATCATAAATAACGGTATTGAAAGCACGTTCATAGTCGATAAAAATACACCATATTTTTTATTTTTTCGATAATATTTTTGAATGGAATGCAAAACAAAAATATTATCGAAGGTCGATCGACCTTCACGAAAGCCAAACTGATTTTCTGTAAATATGTTTTTATTTGCACACCAAGTATTTATCCTGTTGCGTAACACTAGTGAAAATATTTTGCTTATAATATCGATCAAAGTTATACCCCTATAATTTTCTGGTAAATTTTCGTCACCTTAAATCGGTACTTAGGCGCCTTTACCCCAAGACTCTGAATTTATCCCAGTATCATAAATTGCATTAAAAATCGTACACTAATATGGACTAATAAATTCATTAGCATAAATAAAAAAAGTCAGCTACAACATTATTCAGGTCACAGCTTTTGTTCCGTTTAAGACACCGTATAGTTTTATTAATTTTACTTATACATACAAAAGTTTTCATTATGGATAAACTAACCAAAATTGCATATTTTAATTCATTGGCACCTGTAAAACTGTTATATTAAATAAGATTAGGTTTACATTTGTCAAGTATCAGAACCACATTACCCACTGATAATTTACAGCCTGCATCTTTGCCCTGTAGTAAAGCAGTTTTCATGTAGTAGTTTTTTGTAATCTCATTTAATTAGAATATTAATAGGTTCATAAAAAATTGCATGTTGCCCCATAATAACATACAACATGTTGAGTAAACTGGAGTAATCTGCCCTTGGTAAATAATGTACCAGTTGCCTCACATTAAATGAAAGATTTGAAAAGCTGACGCTTTCATTATAATTTCATTATATCCTGCTTACCCCGTGATCCGTTACTCTTATTTACAAAACCAGCGCATGCGCAGTGAAACATGTCTTCATCTTATTTAGTTTTGCCTAAAACTGTAGGTAAATGTCATAACTATTCATTAATTACTGAAATAGCTCAGAAAAAGTATGATAGAATTAAATATTCTAACCGTTGACATACAAGGGTAATGTTCTAGGTCGTCTGGAAGCTTGCTCATCGATCCGTGACATTTCATTGCCTGGCTGATGACGTCATAAAATTTGCATTTTGTTAACTTGATACACTGCTTACAGAAAGTTTGAGACACAACTGTTACACCATGCAAGTATCATGATTTAGATTGATCTAGTATTGAAAAAGCAAAGAAAAAAATAACATGGTATCAGGGTCATACCTCCTGTACTGTTTTTGATGGGTTGGAACTACAGAAACTTGGCCTTTATGCTAATATAAAAATTGTAAGAGGAGTAATTTCAGATTACAATGTTTCAATTTTAAGTAATTAAAAATGGAAAAATCTTAACAATTCAAAAATCCATTTCTAGGCAGTCGTAAATTTTATTTATTACAGGTAGTCTTCCATTTCATAATTTATAACAAAAACAAACATGGATGACAGTTTAATTGGTCTTTACTCAAGTTTCAAACTTGGGAAGTAACTTTTGTTTGGCAGTATACTTAGTTCATAACCAAGCATCCGATCGATATAGACAGTGTTGCAACACAGCTTTCAGTGACGTGTCAAAATGGGAGAGGAAATGATGAAATTTGGAGGAAAAAAGGTGGATTTTTGGACAGGCTTATATATTTTTAATAAAAAGATAAAATCAATTCAATTAAATGTTTTTATCTATTTTTTACGCTTTTTGTAGCCTTTTTATTCCAAATACTGCTGAAAAATATTGCTTCAAATAAATATCTTCAGTATCTGATTAAAATTTTGGCCGCACCAGCGTGTAATCCGTCCATGAAATTACGTCACGGATCGATGGGTGATCACGGATCGATGAGTAAGGAGGATGTACTTTTTTGCTGCAACTGCAGCAATTGTTGAGTTCTTTTACCTCAAATATGCAGTACTGTAGATTCTTGACTGTTACTCTGTACAAGTTTATTGAGAATATAGACTCTTTCTGCGTCGTTATCATGAAATACAGACAAGCGCAGTGAAACAGTCAATTAAGAATAACGACTGAGTAAGAAGTCTATTTTTCCTCCTTTCCGCAGAAAAAAATCTTTTTGCTTATTAAATATTACGAATATCTCAAATCTCACTGACACCGGTTCCAATTTTAAGCCAAAATTCTAAAATTAAGAAAAGGTAATCAAAGATTTTAAACACTCGATAATATATTGTTATCCGAAGTTTTTATCATAGTGTAAGAAGTGAGAGGTCCCGTTCATTCATTATCATAATTTTGTATCCAGGTAAGCAAACAGTGTTGAACTTTGAAGATGATAAAAAAATGTGGTTTTTTTTACTTTTAAATTGAATGAGAATATCTCCAAAAATCAAATTGACAATTTTTATTTTAAGCTAAAAACCACTGTATATAAACCGATTGTATAATCTACCAGATATAGCGCACTGATTGTCACAAAAACATAGTAAACAGTTCAAAAATGAGGAGATTTTGTATGTATTGTAACACAGGTACTTGAAACAAACTATTTTTAATGTTCTATATGGGCTATATACTGAATGAGAATATCTCCAAAAATCAAATTGACATTTTTTATTTTAAGCTAAAAACCACTGTATATAAACCGATTGTATAATCTACCGGATATAGCGCACTGATTGTCACAAAAACATAGTAAACAGTTCAAAAATGAGGAGATTTTGTATGTATTGTAACACAGGTACTTGAAACAAACTATTTTTAATGTTCTATATGGGCTATATACTATTACAGTATATAGCCCATATAGAACATTAAAAATAGTTTGTTTCAAGTACCTGTGTATTGTAATGAGAAATCCAATCGACAAATACATGTTCAACAGGCGATTCTCGTAGCACTTGTTATGAAAGATGTTGTTTACCTTTTGATGCAATATATTTTAAAAAAAATAGCTTAAATCACTCACACAAACCACCGTTTGCACTGTGTACTATTATAAAACCAGCTTAAATGTTCATGTTTTAACAGGTTTTGAGAGGTATTCTCATGCTAGCGATGATGAAACATATCATTTTTATTCTTACAATAATAAGAATACCATAGCTGATCAATTAAACATCAAAACATTAGACCAAACATGCATGTAGCTTCGACCCAGACTGTATCATTTATTGAACATGTTAACTCAAATCATTTGTATATATGTTTCTAGTGATCTATGTGTATCAGTTATGGCGATTTTGTAAAGATGATTTAAGTATATTTTTCGGATTTAAAAACAACGGCTTGATATAAAAACATGTATTATAAGTGCTTCGTACAGAAATATGATATGTTATGAAATATAAGGGCCTCAGTGCCTTTATATACTGCGGTGACACGAAACAATTGGATCTACCTGATTTCATTAGTTAACACCCAGATCGCTCTGAGAACTACAATTTACAATGAGCGATAATTTATGTCGTCCCATAATGTTTTGGATTTGATAAACATAGTCTAAGTTTTTTTTAAAGTAATAGTTTCAAAACTCAAGGTTCACGATTATAAATACATACGCACAGTCAATGCGAATGTCCGTCGGTCATCCGGTCATGTCCGGTAATTTTGCAGGTTGACCGACGAAAACTCCTGTTATTGTCGGACACAATGTCCGAAGCAAAATAACAGTCAGCACCGTTTTATTTTTGGAAAATTTACTTTCAGTTTCATTTCCAGCGCTATTTTTAACTGAAATATCATGACTTTTTTGCATGTTTGTATCCGTGAGTCACTATATGTAAACCCCAGTACGTTGTTTTTGATTACTCAAGCTTTCGGGACAAGTTAATTATCCCATAATTCAATTCGCCATAGTAAACAATCATGGCGGTCAAAGCTTGAAGAACAGATAAAAAATATTTAGTCTTTTTTTATCTGCGGACGATTTCATTGAAGAATTACGGAAGCGTATAGATTACGGTTTCTGCTCAATGTGGATACGTGATACGATGTAAATGTCAAATCATTGAATGATGGCACAAGGAGTCTACAATCACGGACTTTTGGTGAATCAAATGACAAATGTAAGAAATAAGCACATCAAATGATAAAACTCTACTTTGGTAGTAGTGATAATTTTTTTACCATCATGGAAGGGTTTTGAATTAATTTGATTATATGTTAATTGCAACAATATCATGAAAGGATATCTGAAGATGATTTTGATACGATTTGAAGTGTGGTGTGATATAATAATTATGGCAGCCTATAAGAAGTGGTAGGTACATTGAAACTTATTGCAAGTAAATCCAACACACATTTTTACAAACATGGCCATAAACCAATCTACAATATCCACACATTAACAACATTGGCATTAAGCAAGGTACTTGGTTCTTAGTGTGATTACTTAGAAAATCTAAAATTAACGAAAATAATATGTTAAAATATCTATTAGTTAAAGCTAGATATAGTAAATAAATATACTTATCAGTGCTCACACTGGCAGTTTAAAAATAATAGCCACATTTTTTTCACTTAAAAAAATAATAGCCAAAGTCTTTGCGATGCGTCGTTATCAAAATAGTATCTAGGTGAAATTCCCATGTGGCGGCAAGTTAAATAAGAGGAACAATCATAAGATTTCTTTCTTTATTTGTCATGCATTATCCAACAATAAAGCTCATAATAAGCATAGTTTAACAGCAATATATCATTTCTAACATGCAGGTTATGTTATACAATGTACCATGGTGTTCATGCATGATAATTTCATGAACTTGCCCCAATAACTACACCAACAAATCAACAATCTTTCAAATGCATTAACTTAAAATAAGTTATGGTAGTATTTCTGGCAGTTATGACATACACTGCTTTGTGACTTACATCATCTTACATTATCCTCCTACTTTTCTTGTTAACCCATTTCTGGAATGCTCTCTGATAATCAAACTGGATGCTTGGTTTCTCCAGAGAGATTCTCATCAGATTCTCAACAGTGCCTGTACCCAAGTACAATTCCTTGTTTTGGTTTTGATAAATACTTGTTGTTTTTTTTTACTCAATTTGAGTAACGTAAACATGGCAATTACCATCGGCACCTTCATCCTTTTGTTTCAAATTGACGATACAATTATTGCTTCGCCGTTAGTTTGTCTTAGTTAAATAAATATAAAGGAGGTGAGATTTGGCCGAAATTATTACAAACTTTAAGCATTTGTCGGCTAAACAATTGATCTAATTAACCTTTACTCGCGAAATTGTTTATACGTAACAACTGTTGCTAATGAATGTGTCGGATATGTTGATTGGTTACTCATATTGACTAATTACGATCGAAGTTGCCGATTGGTTGCATTTTTAATTGCCCGCAGGCGCACTCTGTGCGCTGATCTCGTCCAGATTATCCGATGACAATAAACCAATTACCGGTCAATTTAGGGGTCAATTAACAGCAGGCGTCAAAACATGTGGCGATAGCCCGCGGGACTTGATCAGATAATACAACTTTTATTGACATTTTGTGTATATTTGTCGATATATATTTTTTTTCGGGTAGTATAAAAAAATCGCCAATTTCTGTAGCCAATCCTTGGAAATAATCGCCAAACTCGTAAAATTATCGCAAATGGCGATAATGTCGACCGACAGCGTGACCACTGCTTATAATAAAACTGTAATTTAAATACATCTTTTAAGTCGTTGTCACGAAATACAGTCGATAAAATTGCGACAGGCAAAAAGTTGTTGCGACAGGTAAAAATTTGGTGTTTACCAGTCGCAATGTCCTGTGAAGGGAAAAAAGTTTTCGCGTAGATTGCACGCAGGTAGACGTGACATACAAATTATAAGGCAAAGCAAATTATTTAAATACTGATATTTTAAGCTGATGATAACTCCTATGTAGATCATCGTCAGCTGAAACATCCATGTCATTTGATCGGAATATACAATGGTCACTTGTTTTCAGAAATATTTTAATAAATGTAATAGCAAACAGTGTACAGCAAAAACAACGTACTCCATATCCCATGGAGTAAAGGGTCAGATGGAACTTTAGCAAAGGAATCAATGTCTTGTTTTCCACCCAAGGATTGACTATCACAAAGGTCTTCCCTCGAGAGTCAGGTATGTTCCCATGCTGATTTCAGTTAAAGAAATTAACGAATTCGCTTTCTATTATTCTCATAATACATTTATACTAGCCATTAAAATACTGTTTTGACAACTGATTTGTGTAAACTATGTGTATGCCAATTTATCAGTTACAAAAACAGTTTATAGTTTATTTCGAGGTTTGTATGAAAAATTGAACGGTCGCACAACTGCGTTGGGCCTGACAGTTTAATTTTTATACAGGCCTCCAAACTAACAATAACCTATAGTCACTCAGTGCTCACGCTGTCAGTCGACATTGTCGCCATTTGCGATAATTTTACGTCTTTGTCGATTATTTCAAAGAATTGGCGGTAAAATTTGGCGATTAAATAATTGTCAAAAAAGCAAGATATTGTTAGCTTATTTGCATTCACTTTGCCATGAGCGGTCGCCACATTACTGATAATTGTGGGTCGTTAATCCCCTAATTGAACTAACAAAGTGTCACTTAAGATAATCACCTTGGCGTCCTTGCCTACAGATTGATGTTTGTAATCGGTAAACTTTGGGCATTTCAATTACGTCATGACAAGGGAATTCTAAGGTTGTTGCTATTTATAGCTATTATGGATTCCCCTATCATATGTTTAACAAAGCAGACAAATATTTTAAGAATAAGAATAAATGATGTGTTCTTTTTTCTAATCTAATAGTAAATACTTGCCAAATTCTAAATCCATTCTCAAAGCAAAAACCTAGCCGGATATTGTATCTCAAGTGATGAATAGGACGAAAATTCGCGGTACGAATTGCCGATTTTTTTAACCATGTTAACGGAGAAAGTACTTCCTATTTTTACAAAAAAAATGTGTTTAATCAGTTGCTTTGGTTATTTTTTGCTTTGGAAAAGTTATTTCACATTGCAATTTTCTACTGGTTTATAAGTAATTACGTTTGTCATCCATTTTCGCGACGTCTGTTTTTGACATACAATTAATCTAATCCAGAATCGTCTTTGCCACTACCCATTAGCATACACACTCATTCTAAGCAGAAAATTGATGTGAATTAAATTATTTTGCCCAAAACTTTAATGCAATATTTTACAATTTTGTTTGGTTAAGACTGCCTTGAATGTTAGACTTTTTTGGTATGTTTACATAGCAGTGAATCCAATTGATTTTGTCTGCAATAGTGAAGTGAAGAATGCCTTATTATTAAAAATCATCAGTAATTTTACATAAAGCCAATTATTTTCACTGACTAGGTTAAATTAATAAAGTAATAATTAACAGTTAATCTTCATAACATAGATGTTATGTTAGATAAATCATGTTAATTAAAAAACAAAACAAATAATTATAATGCTATTTCCCACGTGTGTGGAAACAACGCGTAAAACTTTGGCTATTAATTTATTTTTCAAAACTATTGTGGCTATTATTTTAAAACAGCCAGCGAGAGCACTGTCACTATTGTTGTATCATTCTGTTTTATTATATTAAAGTTCTTGTCTTCGTGTTTTTGTATGCCATGATTCATTATTTCTCCAAATATACCCGATTTGTAGAGACACTATATGTAGACGAACTCTTCCATCTTACCTAAAAGCATCAACTTGATAAAATCAGCAAATGCGCATCGCCATAAGTGATACAGATTATTGGAAAATCATTCAAGGAAGATCACACTAAACGATACAACAGAAATAGGTGTGTTTGCTATAAATGATAGTATGATAATGCTTTAGATGATACAGTCATTACGAAACACACCCCTCAAACATTTTAATAATTTACACTATCTATACATTTAAAGCAATATTGTAATGTAATAACCTTTATATTAATGTCATAGAGTCATATAACTAGTATGTATTCGTGCATCAGAGCGTTTATTTGTAGAGAATAACAGTATTATGATACAATCATGTGGGTCATTTGGAAGACCTTCTTGTGATAAAATGCAATTTTGCAAGTTTTTATCCCTATATATGCGCAAAACAATTGGTATTACAACCAATAAGGACTATACAAAATATAATGTACTTGTTTTTGTTGAATGTACTTAAAATGATCCTAATAATTCCATTTTCAATGTGAATTGTTTATATCGCAGCCATGCAATCAGCTTGCTATACCGGCATATGATACAATCGGTTTATATACAGTGAAAACCATGTCAGATGGTCTTAATTGCTGTCAGAATCACCACCTTTTGGCATTTTGGCACAGGGCAGAATTTCCTTTTCACTTGTTTGGTCCGAATTCTTCTTCCGGTATACTGGCCATCTTCAACTAACTGAAGTTTTCTGCCAGGTTGATACGGGTAGAAGGGCTGTTGGCAGTACTGAATGCAGCAGTATAGAATCTGGTAGAAGTGTGTGTGAGTTTCTAGTGGTGGAAGACTTGTGGGTGATCAGTTGTGAGTTGTCTAGTGCGACTTTGTTGTAGAGCATTGTGAGTCTGGCTTCTGTATGTTGATCTTGGAGAGGTTTCCACTGTAGATCTGTCTGATATGCTTGATCTGTTGTGGCACTTGTTCTTCACATATCTAGCAGCATAATGTTGGACCATTTCCAGACTAGTGCCTTATATGTGACTTTCTATTTGTATAATCAGTGATAAATTGAGCAAAAACAGCATTCAGCTTACGATTTGACATTCGTGTTTTCTTTGCAGGATCCGCGAGTTGGTAATAGTTGTATGCAGAAAGCACCCTGGGATATGTAACTCACTTTAAGCTGGTAAGAATGATCCTATTTCTATAGTATATGTTTATTAATGAACACTTGCAAATTTAAATCAGTCAACCATTGCACAGCCACATGACCAATTATTTGTAAATTAATAGTTTCTGGTGTTATATTGCAGGATTTATCACAGGGCATAACTTAGTGAACAATTGAAATATATTTTACCAAATTTAAACAATTTGTTATACGCCTTTATGGGTTTTTAAGTTGTCTTAAGTCACTAAGTGTTAGCTCCCTTAACATCTCCATAATTTAAAGATTGAATCGGGGCTGTCACTTCATTGAAATTTTAGGAAGAAGTGACTTTTCCCTCAGCTCAGCTTAGGGAGAAGTGAGGAGACTTCAGGGAGAAGTGAGGAGACTTCAGGGAGAAGTGGGAGACTTCAGCGACAAATGATGTGTACCGTGCTTCTACATCTACATGTATTAAGTTTTGTATCAAACAAGAACAACAACTACATACTGAAAATTTATTTAATGAATCAACAACATTTACTAAATGTAATAACACTGTTAACGTGTGAGTAAAAGCATAGGTTTTTCAGCACTAAGACCTTTTGATAGCATCCTGAGTTGGTCAGCTGAAAATACACACAAACACAATTATAGCTACATATTAACAAATTGAACACAAGTATTATCAAAATAATTTTAAAAAATCTACACTTGATTTGGCCAGAACCCAGCAATAATCAAATACATAACATCTATATTATTGTGTGTGTGGGGGGGGGGGGGGGGGGGTCAAAGAAAACGACTGCAACTCTCTCTTTATGATTCAATGTGCAGCTGATGTTCAAAGTAAAAATGTGTCAAATTTTTTGTGATTTTTTTTTTCTTGGCAAGATTTCCTACATTTTCCCCGTCAGAATCTGCCGAGTTGGACAGCTTACGTTTATTGCTGGGTTTAATTGCCCTGTAGCCAGGACACAAGACATTTCTGAACGTGAATCTTTAACTGATTTCTCAAAAATTATGAGAAATATTATTATAAGTGCCTTACAACTTATAAATCAATGAAAATGCATTAATTTATTTCATCATTCGCACCTCTAGAATTCGGCAGGGTCCATCTATTAGTAAGAGATTTACTCTTCAGGTTTGCAATAAAGACTTTCAATTTGAGCTGTCGTTTGGTCAGGATGTATGTCCCAGTATTTACTTGGACGAGTTCGAAAATGGGTCATCTGGGATCAAAAACTAGGTCACATGACCTTAAAATAGAAAAATCTTGTTCTGGCTCTAGGGGCTACTGTTTCAGTTCAAATATCCTGGCAATTTGTCAGAAAGATTGTTGATTGATTTCTAGCCCTAGTTTCGAACATGGGTCACCTGGTGTCAAAAACTAGGTCACACAGCCCAAATATAGAAAACCTTGTTAACACTCTAGAGGTAACATATTCAGCCCGAGTATCCTGGAAATTTGTAAGAAAGGTTGTTTCGATGATTTCTAGATCAAGTTTGAATATGGTTAATCTTGGGTCAAAAACTAGGTCACAGAGCCCATATATGTAAAAACCCTGTTGACACTCCAGAGGTAACATTTTCAACCCAAATATCCTTGTAATATGTCAGAAAAGTTATTTGGGTGATTTATAGCCCAAGTCCAAATATGGGTCATCTGGGGTCAAAAACTAGGTCACAGATCCCACATATGGAAAAACCTTGTAAACAATCTAGAAGTAACATTTTAAGCCCAAATATCCTGGAAATATGTCAGAAAGGTTGTTTCGATGATCTCTAGGTCAAGTTTTAATATGGGTCATCTGGGGTCAAAAACTAGGTCACACAGCCCAAATACGGTAAAACCTTGTTAACACTCTAGAAGTAACATTTGAAGCCCAAATGTCCTGGAAATATGTCAGAAAGGTTGTTCCAATGATTTCTAGGTCAAGTTCGAATATTGGTCATCTAGGGTCAAAATCAAGGTCACACAGCCTGTATATAGAAAAACCTTGTTTACACTCTAGAGGTAACATTTTTAGCCCAAATATCCTTGAAATATTTCAGAAAGGTTGTTTCGATGATTTCTAGGTCAAGTTCGAATATTGGTCATCTAGGGTCAAATTCTAGATCACACAGCCTATATATGGAAAAACTTGTTAACACTTTAGAGGTAACATTTTCAGCCCAAATACACTGGAAATATGTCAAAGGTTTATCGATGATTTATAGCCCAAGTTCGAATATGGGTCATTTGGGGTCAAAACTAGGTCACAGCCCAAATTTTGAAAACCCTTGTTAACACTCTACAGGTAACATTTTGAGCCCAAATATTCTGGAATTATGTCAAAGGTTGTTTCAATGATTTGTAGGCCATGTTCGAACATGGGTCATGGGTGTTCAAAAACTAGGTTACAGAGTCCAAAATAAAAAATAAATCTTTTTTTTTGTACATAAATCAAGTGTTTGATTTTTAAGTTTTTATAATGGCATAAGATCACCACAGCTACCAAATAAAAAAGAAAGAATGAGGTTTTTGCTATGTTTTATTGATAGATGATTTTAAAATATTATGAAAAAAACTGTTTATGTCTTGAGACATGATTTGGTAGATTTTTTTCCCCTTTTCCTCAAATTCATTTTAGAATTGGAATTTCTTTTTTTTACTAAAATACTAAACAAATATCTCCTTACCTTACCTTTAGAAAAAATATCTTGAGTTTAGTACAAACAATTTAGAATTATGTACAAAAATAAACATGTAAAAACTCAATATTTGACAAGTTGTATTAAGTATTACTTTCAATCAATCTGATTAAAATCAAATGATATAATTCATCACATTTATTTGCATGAAGAAAACATCACAAGAATTGAAATTTCCTTTAAGATTGACTAAGAATTCATGTATTTGGTAAAACTTGTACAGTTTTTCTTTCCAATGTATTCGTATTCCAGATATGAAAATATATCATTTCCAAGTCAATTACACAAGTTAAAAATAACACACAATTCACTGAAAATGGCACTTCTGTTCAATTTCATTTGAAAACCTATAATACCAATTTTCAATTTACATAGCATACCAGTATGCAGCCCTAAGGCCCCAGTTACACAGACGGTCGGTGCCCAATCGGTTGTTTTATTTTAAGTTAGTAGCTGTTTTGATCGGTTGTTATGCGTTATTTTATTTCTGGTTTTCTGTGTAACCAGCTATAGGTGATTGACAAGTGTTCATCGGTTAAATAGGTATTTCATGGGTTGCCGGTAAACATTAATTATCATCTTTTTTGTTCTGTTGGTGGTAAGTATTAGTTGATCGGTTGCTTATCGGTGGCCCATCGGATATATCGGTTGAAGACAGGTTGTCGATCGGTAAAATCGGTTGTAGACAGGTTGTCGATCGGTGATGATCGGTTGTAGAAAAGTTGTCGATCGGTTATTTGTATAATATTTTCACCGATCGAGAATTTTAAACATGTCTAAAAATCCTGATCGGTTATTTTTCACCGACGAAACTCATCTTTCCCCAATAACAATTGATAGGTGGCAAAGAGGTGACCAATAGTTGATATCGGTGGTAAATCCCTTGTCATCTGTTCACTCCATTGTTTTGCTAAAAATCTACCGATCGATCTGGATCTAAACTGTTCGCCCTAGCAATAAAGGTGTATCTGTACGGGAAAGGGATAAAGCAGTTGTACTCTGGTGAAGGATAAGGGCCTTTATAAAATGCTGTTACAGGTTCTACGGGAAAATACATAAAAGATAGGGGGTGGCTGTTGTGCATCAATTAATATGGTTCCCACGTCCTCTAAAACTGAAAAAGTCAGCTTAAACGAAAAATTAGTTCCAGGCTTAGAAAGTCCTTAAGCTAGGAAAAATTTCATGTCTGGTTATCTTTTAAGAACTTACCTTCCTATCGTTACAAAAAATAAAGTACACATTTCAAATTTCAAGCAAATGATTGGCTGAAATGGCGACTGGTCGCCATTTCAGCCAGTCAGATGCTTGAGATTTGAGACTGGTTTCCAAGCTCAGTTTTATAACCACCAGGCCTGGTGAGAGTTGGCAGGTTGGGATTTCGATGGGTTTCTCAAGATTAGTTTTCTCAGGTCTTACTAGGTTATAAGAATAAGCATACAGCCAGTCACTAATCACATGAATGTTTAAGTCTGATCATTAATCTGTATTAATGGGAAAAAGAACTGTAGAGGGAAACTAATGCTTGCTATACCGGAAACTGCCAGTCAGAAATGTCCATCATTCTCCTGTGTCTGCCTTTCTCAATGCACTGGTACTAATTTCTAATTACCTGCCAAGAATAAGTGCCGTTTTCTCCCAACTCTTTAAGGATTGGAAATCTTTTCCATTGATAATGTCTCTGAATCGGAGATAGGAGCGGTATTGTCACGAGTTTTTGTATAGTCAGCTTGTCATGCAAAATAGTAAATTTTATTCTTTTAGTGGCTTCAAACTACATGCTTCATTAAGAGTACAGTCATGTTGTTTCTGTTTACGAACTGTTTTAATTCAGAAACATTGCAAGTTTTTTTTTATTAAATTTTCTTGAAAGCTAATATGTAAGTTATTATTAGCCATAGATTACCGCAAACAAACCTTGCAGTGTGGAAGAATTGCAGTCAATACTTCAGTGATAACCGTCTAAACAAAGTGTTGAGTACAGTTGCTAAATATAGCACCTTCGGATATTGAAGAAGTTGAATTGGCGACACCATAGTGATTAAATGCTTCTCCGTGATGGGATCAACAATGGATCTTTATGATAAGTCTGAAGAATTTTGCCTGTAGGCTGACAATGACCTATTGTTGCAGTGACTGCTGTGATGTTATAATAATGATTAAACAGACCAAGAAACCCTGTATTGAAAGGAAGCACTGTGTTTATATATAAGGTTGCCTAGATAGCAATCACATGCTAATTAATTTAGAATATTTGTGATAAATGTAAGGATTCCTCTGTGAAAATCTAGGAGAATTATTCCAAAGTGTGCTGGACTGAAGAATTTAAAACTGAGAATGGAAACCAGTCTCAAATCTTAAGCATCTGACTGGCTAAAATGGCGACCAGTTGGGTTACAGTCAATCAGATGCTTGAGATTTGAGACTGGTTTACATTCTCAGTTTTATTATCTTCAGGCCTGATCCAGAAAAATATGGATTAAGATTTACCTGCATCTATCAAATAACATCTTTAATTGATTGATCATGTGTTTGAATGGAACTGAAGTAGATCAGATAGCCTCCGAGCATGTTTCTACAGCTCAAGTGTTTCTGTAAATAAGTTCAATGGGAAATTTGTGTATATCTTTCAAGGAAAGGTAAGTGAGAAAATATTCTCTTAAAAATGTAATATACCTAGAAATTTTATTGAAATAAGTCCAGGTAATAATTTAACTAAGAGTATTTATTTACTCAAATGTTTCGTTTGTTTTATTTTTAGCCAAGTAAACTGATGATTCATTAAAAGATTTATGCTGGAAATAAGATATATATGTTTTGTGTTAGTTGTTACTTGGGGAAACAGCTCCCCAAGGATTTATTTAACTGTGGTGTCATAGAAAACTTCTTGAAAACACTGAGGTACCTCAGACTGTTTCATCTAAACATATTAATTAATGTTATTTCAAGATATAAATCTGAAACTCAGTAAATTTCACAATATATTTGTATTGAGAATTTGACATATTTATCTTTATGCAAAAAACATGAACTATTGAACTACATACCTCGTTTATAATTGCTGTCTGATCTAATACACTGTTTGTGTGAGATGCTTGAGATTTGAGACTGGTCTCCAGATTTAGCTTTATGATCTAAGGCACAGATATCACTAATCACCTTTACTTCATTGATGTATCTGTTACAGGTGTTGATCCGTATCACCATGTCCTTGTATACTTGCAGTCTTAATCTGAATCGGATGTACATTGTCTTCTTCATGGTCGAATACTATAACTTTAAATTAACCCTTTCCTCCATATATATGCACTTTTAAGCATGTGCTACCAGTGTAGATCCAGATCAGCCCACACATCTCTGCTGTCTGATCAGGATCTGCACTG
>JAZAYU010000003.1:4792316-4983331 GCA_038501625.1 Corbicula japonica | reverse complement strand
CTGAACAGAATGTTTTTTTCTTTGAATAATATGTGTGACATTTCCTTATAATGTGTTGCTTGCTATAATTCAAGAATATAAAACAGAATCACTCCAATCCTCTTTACAATCTCCAATATCCAGTGGAAAATTTCCTGCAAAATTCTACTTTAGGTAACTTTTATAATATCACATGTATTAACAGCTCTCATAAATCAACCCACTAAGTTGTAATTGATTTAACCCTACTTTAAATCTGAGGCAATTCAGATGTATATGGACAGTATATAGAGGATATTTGTTTTAACCAGTGTAAGATAGAAATATATTTCACCAAGTGAGCTCCAGAAGCCATGAGTGAAAATACATATTTCCAGAGTTCACGAGTGAAATTTAGTTCTATCATTCACTGGTAAAAACAATTTTCTTTTTATTTTATGCTTTAAGTGCACAATTTATGCGAATTTGACAGAAAAATTCCATGAAATGTCGCCAAAAACATTTATAACGTGACATCATGACTTCATATACTAGTATATAAACTTGTGCCCGTTTTGTAAACGTTCTCATTCCGAACATTATGTACATTTGGGTACCAACATGACAACACAGTGAAAATAAAAATGATATTCCACTGTTTGAAAACAGTAAAATACCAATTTTATTTCACAGGGAAAATTCTATAATTCACTGGAAAGCATAAAATAAATATGGATTTTATCTTGTGTGGCCAGTGTTGATTCAGATCAGCCGGCCCATCTGTGCCATCTGATCTGGATCTACATGACTGTGTTGCCTGTTGGTCAGAAACACCCTATGAACCTAAAAGCAAAGTGCAGATCATGATCAGACAGCATGGATATGCAGTCAGGTCTCCAATGAGATTCAATGATAGACACCAGCTATATTCCATGGAATGAAGGATTAGTGTAATACAAAATTCATTGCTTTAAGTAAAACCTTTGTACACTGTAATGCTATTCTGGAGAAGCCACAACAGGCCACATCGTTGTACATATTACATTGATGTCAGTCTAAGATCTGAAGCTTTCAACTGGTCACTTCTAAGACTGCCCAATTTTCAACCAATCAAATTTTATTGGTCTAGGGCTGGTCTCCAATCTAAGTTTTTTAAGTTTGAAGCCAGTATACAGACTACACACTGCTATACTTAGCCAGGTTCAAGCAAACAAGCCAGACAGTGGATCACAATGTGTTTTAGAAGCTCAGGGTTGAAGGTTATAAAACTGAGCATGGAAACCAGTCTCAAATCTCAAGCATCTGATTGGCTGAAATGGCGATAAGATGCTTGAGATTTGAGACTGGTTTCCATGCTCAGTTTTATAAACTTGGGCACTGGACCTAAGATCATAAAACTAAGACTGGAGACCAAGAAAAACTGTCAATGTATCTCCTAAAGCAATAACAGTAAAAGCTGAAATTTTCATAATGAAAACTAATAATGCGAGTGAGGTTAATTGTACATAAATGTTTGTAAATGATTTGATGAGTTGGAACAAATTATTTTATAAAAAAATCTTAAACAGTTCCACCTTAAGAACTATACAAATAACTTTGTATCCAGTAAATCAAGATACATTCTGAAATGCAATGTCAATAAATGGTTGTAATACCCTTAAAATGAGAGAAAGTGGAATGAACAAATCAAACCTTACATTTATATTTCATCCATATTTCATAGAATTTCTGGTAGATGACTAATATAATATTATTTCAACCAGTCGCCATTTCAGCCTATCAGATGCTCGAGATTTGAGATTGGTTTCCATGCTCAGTTTTATAACCTTGGGACCAGTACAGTCTGATGTGGAGCTACACTGGTGGCTTCTGGATCATAATTAATACAATACATCTAAAGGTAAACTGACTAGATCCTGATCATGCTTCACAGATTTGCTTGATCTTGATCTAAACGGTACCTGTACACAATTGGTATAAAAGCCATTCCATGGAGTAAAGGGTTGATCTGGATCTGAATTATTTACTCATGGCACAAAACCATAGGTTAATATAAATCTATATAATCACTATATTCTACACCTTGTCCTTTACAGGTGAGGTTTTGGCTTTCCGGCTTGGTGACTTCAGTCGATTCTGCACCCACTCTAATGCATGAATGATCCGTTTTAAATGTTTTCTATCGGCTTTGGATATAGACTGGATTTCTTTCACTGATAAATTAGCAATCAGTTCAACAGACTGGTGGCCTTTTGAACAAAAAGCTGCAGCATACATAGGAAGTCCTATAGAGATGAAGAACTCTGGGATTGTTGCTATTTTTAGCTCAGATGTAGCCAGGCTTTGCTCTGTCAACTGTTCTGCCGGAATCTGGAAATGGTAAAAATTAGGTTAACATGACAGCTAGAGTTCTTCAACTGGCATTTCTGACAGATTTAATGCTGGTCTAGTAATGTTTTAGACTTTGCAAATGGATATTCACCTTAGGTACAGATTGAAGATAAATCAGTATATGGAATTTAATGCTTAAACCAAGTTAATGAGTGCCCGAGATATGCTGAAATTGAGGTTAGAAACCAGTCACCAATTTCATACAGTCGATTTGTTTGAAAAAAAATCTCAGATTCTTAACTAACCAATGAGAAGCTAGAATTTAAATCTAAATTTCTTGATTTTATTTTCCAATAGGACAGAGAAGTAACCAATTTCGTAAGACCTAGTAGATTTAGATCAGCATATAGATCAGCCAGCACATCTGTGCTGTCTGATCGGGATCTACACTGTTATCTATTTAGTCAGAAATAACTTAAGAACTTACAGTAATTAATCTAAAAACGAACATTAAGGTCCTGAGCAAATGGCACAGATGTGCTGGCTGATCTAGATCTACATTGTTTGCATGTGCATATCTATGGTTAAATGGTTACATCAAATTAAGAGAATTAGACTTAAAAAAAGGCCTAGGAAACTAACATGCAGTCATATAAAAAGTACTGTATGTTGACAAATGGTAAACAAAAACTAAATGCATTATTAAAAGTTGATACATTTATGAAACAGTAAAATTTAAAATGCTGTTTGTCACAAAGCAGCTTTTGTATTTAATGCTAAACAATGATTGTGTTGCATGAAACTTAGTATTATATTATGGCCTTATATCAAACAGTCACACAAAACACCTATGTTGACACCACCAGAAAATATTATCTCTTTATTACACCTCACGTGATTAGTTTACTATATAGCATAATGTGACGTCACAGGGAGATAATCGCTACTGTCACATATGCGACAGCATCATGTCACCCTCGCGTGGATCTAAAAATAAATATCTTGGAAATCCGATTACAAATTAACTTCTACGCATGCGTAATTGACCAAGGGAGATAACGCATTTTGATCATTATTTGTAGCCGCTTATTGAGCATTATTGATTTTGGATTTCCGGCGCTTGATTTTGTTCCCAAACGAAATTTGGTCATAGTCAAGATCTCTAAAAAAACAAATGTTCGGTGTAATAAAATAAATATCACATCCCATTGGGGGAAACAGTACGAAATGTTAACCCTTGAGAAGGTAATGTCAACCTCGGCTAACGCCTCGGTTGACATTACTTCTCTCAGGTTAACATTTCGTACTGTTTCCCCCAATGGGATGTGATATTTATATAATGTATATATCTGCTGACTATCTTAGATAAATAGAATGCCTACCACAGGTCTGCCGAGTGTGCTCAGTTTATGCATTCTCACTTGGTCCAAGATGACGGCTGTCTTAAAGACATCTTGCTTCAGTTCCTCAGCATACCTCTGTATCAGCAACGGAGGGATACAACATGCTCCGGACTGAAACAATAACAGTAATACACTCTTGTTAAAATTTACTTCATATATATGGGTTTTATAATAAAGATGTGTGCACAGTGTCGATCCAGATCAGCTGGCACATATTTGCCATCTGATAAGGATATACACTGTTCAGTTCTTGGCCAGAAATAAGCTAAAACATCTAACAGTGAACAGTTTAGATCCTGATCAGACAGCACATATGTGTCAGATGATCTGAATAGATCAACTCTGTTCATCCATGGATAACAGCAATATCTCAAGTAGTAAAATAAAACAAAGCAAAAAGCAGGGATGAACTTTTCATTTCAAACCTGGTAATGCATTTGCAAATAAAAATTTTCTATTTCCTTTGTATTCTATTTTTAAAAAAAAGTTACTATAATAACTGCCCTAGATATGTTGAAAAACTCTAGCTGATAAGCTTTTCTTTGAATTAGAATTACCCATGTTGTTCTTGCTGTGTTTTGAATTAATTTATTGACTGAATAAAAGTGTAGCCTAATTAGACTACACAACAATTTCTTAAATTACTCATTACTTTTAGATTATATTGTTACATATTATATCAAAAATTATAGCGCTAAATGCAATACATGCAATGTCATCTGCTTAACTTGATGACTTCATTTCAACAACTGATGTCAACTTCTGAAGACACATATATGCATAGCATGGATCAAATGAACATCATGTCAGTGGAAAATTGCTTGAGATTTGTAAACTAGAAGGCAACTTACAGCAGCTGTATATGGCTCGGCCGCTAAGTCAATATTTTCTGACGCCAGTTTTGAGGTCACCTTCGGTATCACAGATCTTTTAATAGACTTAAAGCTTTTATGAATTGGTCCATACAGAGAGTCTGGGGTACTTCTACCCTGCTCTGTTCCACTACCTGCAACATCGGATTTCACGGTGCTCGCATCACTTCCTGAATCGCCATCTTTTGAATTCTGGGAAACATATGACACACGTGAGGCATCTGGCGATATTTGTAAGCCAGACTGCTCTGAAAAGGTCAAGTTTACAGGCTGTTTTAAGAGCTGTTGCAGTGAACTAGTCTGCAAGACTGAGGACTGTCCTAAAATCTCAGCTGCAGACTTGTTTACTGTTTTACTGACTAGACCTGGACTACATGGTGACTGCGGTGGAGCCAGTCCCAGGGGACACATAACCTGCACTTGAGCATCCTTCATTGGAACACTGGGCGAGATTTTACGTGCATATGGTTTACTTTTCTTTGAAAGTGTTGACAAATTCTGTACGAACATATTACCATGGCCACTAATGGAGGTTAAATCTAAATTAGCACTAGCATTTTCTTCATTTGATGATATATGGAAACTGTCACTAAGTGATCCATACGGTGATGTTTGTGACGATGAGTCAGAAAATACTTTCCAATCAGGTCCTAGTATTGGAATATTCAATGACCTATAATGACTATGTATGTCACTGCTGGCACTACTCCGACCATTGACAGCTGGTTGCCGCGGAGATGACCTACTGACCTTTGTACTTTGACAACCTGTTATATGGCACACTTCTTGATCTTCTTCTGAATATATTTTCTCCTCTTTTGCTTCATTTTCTGCTTTAGCTCCATTTTGAATCTTAGCACCATTTAAGCTTAAATTTGTATTATTTCCTAAACCAGTCTGCTGTAATGCACTATTTTTCTTGGCAGTAACAGGCCTCAAGTTCTCTTTATCAGAAACTACTCTATTTCGTCCTCCAAATGGGTCATTTTCTCTGTTCATGAATTCGCTGCTGTCATAGCAACCAGAGTCACGGCTACCAGTCGAGGGTTTGGAGGGAAAGAAGCTGGTCCAAGGTACAGCGTACTGCTGGGTGGTCGGTGTTGCACATGCAGATCGACTAGGACCTCTACCAAAGTCCTGAAGACCATCTGCAAATTACAATAGAGTAATAAAATAAATTAATTCTGAGAGTATAGATTGAAAACAACTTGCATCTTTAAATAAATGATTTTCTTTGAACTGGGGGCTAATACTTAAAAATATGTGTAGTGAGAAAAAAGATTAATTAAATATGGAATTTTATTGAACAATTTCAAAGACAAACACATCTTAAATATGATGAAAATAAAATGGCCCATGAACATATTATACTCAATCAAAAACATGATTATTATTATGTAAAAAAAGTATGATAAGCCATTTGAATATAAACTTAACTTGTCATTACAATACATTTTTCACAAGCCAGTAAGCTAGTGTTTACAATCATTATTCAATATTAAAGGTGCTTATTGAAAATAAATTCTTTGTAATTAAACACAATAAAATCAATGTCGTATTATAAAGCTCAGTATGAGGTACTGACCACTGTTGTCCACAAGTAGCTCAGCAGCAGTTATCAGTTTGGTCCTCGATTCTGAGTCGAGTATGTTCAGTGCGTTCAGATCCTCGTGGTCGATCTCAGCAAATATCTCCAAGTTGTCATAACCATTCATCAGGAATATAGGTGTCAGGTGCTGCAAACACAAGTTATACCAGGATTATATCATACTTACCCTTTTAATATAGGTACTTTTTTCGCAGGTGTGACCAGTGTGAAGCCAGATCAGACGGCACTGATCAATGCCTTCTGATCTAGCTCTACAGTGGTCAGATCTTGGTTTTGAAAAATAACTTAAAGAATCATAATGTGAGCAGTCTAGATCCTGATTAGATGGAATTGATGTGCTGGCTGATTTGCATCTACACATTCAGTGAAACCCTTATATAATATATTATGTAATTCAGCATTGATAGAATGTACATTCTGGTCATTCTACACGAGTCGAACAGTCCAGCAACAATAATGGTTCTAAGGCTAGTTGATAAAAAATAAACAGGTACCTATAAAACACCATGCTAATTATTAATTGACCCTAGTTTTGTCAATGCTTTAATAAAATTCATTAATACCAAACTCCATTAATAAATCTAGATAAAAAGAAAAAGGGGCTGGGCATAAAGTTCCTACAACATTATTATGTGCCCTCCCCTTAATGACATATTAAATAAGTTGCATAGCTGACTAAGTTTCAACTTTGCCAGCCATTAACTATATCTCAAATATCACTTTTATCACATTGGACTGTGGTATTATTCTATCATATGAACTAGAATGTGTCCTGGGACAATGATGCCCCCACTGCTGCAACAAAATTTGTAATGACAAATGGCCAAATCTCTGGTCGCAGGAAAAAATCCTTTCTTTATGTACGGACAGACGAATGCATCTGTATATATCTCCCACTTTGTGGGGGCATTAAAACTCATGTAAAGTGTACCTCGAGACCAATCCTCTGTAGAAGCTCCTCTACAGTTTGGGGTTTAGACCGTCTGTTCATACGTCTTCTCGACTTATCTTTCCTGGTGGTCTGTGGCGTGCCCTCGGTTATCATGTCTACAAAGTTAAAATGGAAGTATCCCACCCTGCTCCCTATCTGTCCCTTCCAGATCCCTCCACTGCTCACCTCCAGAATGTGTACCTGCTCTCCTCTCTAAATCAATAAAATTACATTTGTAAAAAAATGACCTACAATTTTCCAGTGTTTGACACTTTCAATCAATTTTTCTGTCTTTTAAACACTGTTGTTTGAATTCCATTTCTTTTCTTTTTTAAATTCTTTTTTTTACTCACCTTTTTCTGTTTACGGGTATAATGTTTTTTTTTATTTTTTTAACCGTTTTATTCCATATGGCTGTTATCCCCATCTGCAAAAAGTGTAGATCCAGATCAGCTGGCACATATGTGGCATATGATCTGAATCTACACTATTCACTTTCAGATTAATTATAAAATTTCTAACCCAAGAAGGAAATGCACATGCAGTATAATCTGGATCTACATTGGTCACGTATCATTAAACGTGTACCCAAAGAGTTAGGCATTACTAAAAAATATCAATCATTTATTCCGGAAAGTTTTTGAAATTAAAATACCATTAAAACGATCTCAGAAGTTATTGTGAACCTTTTTCTTATGTTATCGGAGATATCATAATTCCTCATCTGTCTAAACAAACTGTTAAACTTTCAGGTAAACTGTAATTACCTTCAATTGAAGAAAATCCTTTTCTGTAGATGATGGTGAGTAGTTAGAGTGCACCCTGGCTACGCCAAGAATGGGACCTGGCCATTGACCCTGACCTTGTAACTCAAGGTCATTCCAAGGTTGGCTAGACTGACTCCCTATTCCGCTAGAACAGCTGTCAGTGGAGCTCACAGACTGGTTGATACCAGGAGCAGACTGGTATGCTGAACACAGATGCTGGGACTGAAAAGAATAAAATAAAACTTGCATTTAAACAAACTTTTACCAAAAATTTTTCATTGTAAATAATTTTATTTGTTGACGTGGAATGTAACCTTCAGATTTAGGTTCAAATCAGCCAAAAGAGTCACCATCACTTAAAAGTATTTACAACTTGGAAGTGATTTAGTCTACATTCAATTTACATTTTCTCGACCAATATTCTTCATTATTTAATATAAAATGAAAATTTTCATTTTAAGCAAAATTGTATCATATTTAAATGATCATTATTTTGCAGGTCTGATGATGGTAACCAGTTTTGACAAGTTTTCAAATCATTCTTACTGCCTTAAAAATGGTTAGTTTGAAACAACTGAACATCATGCAAACTGCAACAGTATAATATTTTTACATGTCTCCTTATTAATCAGCCTATGCCACAAGTGTGACAAGTGTAGACCCAGATCATCAAGGGCATGCATGCAGACTGATCAGTCTACATTGCTTGCTATGCAGACAATAATTTCTGCCAAACATGACTGTGAAAGGTGGGTCAATTACATTAATTTATCCCTTGTGCAACCTGATCAGCCTCCAAATCCATGCAATCTTATCAGGATCTACACTAGTCATTTTAAACTAGTAAGATTATTTCTCTACGTTGAATCTGATCAGGGCTGAAGGTTATAAAACTAAGATTTCAGCCAATCAGATGCTTGAGATTTGAGACTGGTTTCCAATCTCAGCTTTATAATCTGGGGCACAGACTACATGCAAACACAGACTGATTGCAACATACATTAGTCACACATGGGATATAAGCCACGGAGTTATGGGTTTAACTTGGTAAAACTGTAATTACATCTCAATAGTTGGTACTGCTAGTATAAGCAAGATCTTTGAAATAAATCTACAAGTTCCTCATATTAGAAAATGGTAGAAGACCAGTTAACTTTTCACACAATGTCTTTAGACGTCATGCCAGTGAAGTTCAGTACATAACTCATAAAACTGCTGTTTTTAGGTACTAACAATGTCTGATATTTTTTTTACCTCTGTAATACTATAGGCCAATCCATCGTCATGCTTTATGGGCTTCACCTAAAACTTTTAGCCAGTCTGTATTTAATGCTTGAGGCTGGTTATGTAAATTAGGTATGGCAAGAAACATTTTTAGTTACTTCCCTTGTAATAATACTTACCATAATATAATAATTACCTTTCCATCTCCAATAATATCCCTGGTCTGCAATATGCGTCTTCTCATTTCATTTTTGACCCCTCGGAATTTTTCCATCATGTGAGAGCTTGCACTTCCCCCTCCAAGCAGCAGTCGATCTGGATCATCAAGGTCATCTGTATCAGTCGACATCCCATCTTCCCCTTGACTCACACTTCCTGTTCTCTGCCACTGAAATGTACAACATTTACATGACACATTTTGTTGTATTAAGGGTAGGACTAAATACTGTTATTCGGGTAGGACTAAATTTCTCAATTTTCATTCATGGCAGAGAGTGCAAAATTCTCTTCCTGCACGAAGTTTTTTTTTCAGCCCTTTCCTCCATATACATTTTGTACACCTTTTATTGCATGTGCAAACAGTGTAGATCCAGATTAGCTGGCACATACTTGCCATCTGACCTAAGTGTTTTTTAGTCAGAAATAAAACTAATAAATCAAAAAGCAAACTGTGTAGATCCTGATCAGGTGTCTAAGATGGGCCACATGATCTGGATCTACACTGTTTGCCTATATGATAAAAGGCTATGAATGAAAGGTCTATACCAGTGCCCATGTTGTACAACTGATCATAGAAACCAGTCTCGAATCTCAAGCATCTGATTGGCTGAAATGGCGACCAGTCGCCATTTTAGCCGATCAGATCCTTGAGATTCGAGACTGGTTTCCAATCTCATTTTTATAAGCTTCAGCCCAAATGTTACCATCACAGGTGTATCAGTAATGAGAGTTTATCTGGCAAATCAGATGCATCACATAGAGACAGCTGAGTTTAATGCTATGACATTCTGTGATAAAATATGTGAACACTGTCAGCTTACTGCAAGCTGGGACAGTGACAAACATGATGAAACATTGTCATTCAAACAAATTGTTAAAATAAAGTGCACTGGGTCATAACTTTTCATATCCAAAACAATCTAAGCATGGTCTTCTTTAGGGTCTTTGTAAGTTTTTTATTTTTATTTGTTCATATAACTTAAGTGAGTGTTCAACACTGTTGATTTTTTTTTACAGTTTTATACATAAACATGATTGTCTTTACATTTAAAAATAAATATATATAACAAAAAATAAATTTTAAATGAATAAATTAGATTTTGTTGTTTTTGCTGTAATGATAAGAGTTTTTCTAATTGGATAATATGGATAACCAAAAAGTGTTGACTGCAAATATTTTGTTCCATTAGCAAAAATCTTTCCATATCCTAGGCATAAAAATTTTAAATCCTAATGTAGTGGCAAAATTCATGAATACAAATAAGCAAAAAGTTACTTGGTAAAATCTTATTTAGAGCATTGTCTATACTTATTATTTTACAATCAAGAAAAGAAGTTCATTTGCAGAATTCAAAGTCTGCAGTAAGTCATCCAATAAGTCGGAATAAGTTTTTTTTCAAAAATTGGTAAAATGTAAAACTGACAATTTCAAAAGTTTGAGCACTAATTTATGTGTTAAACCTATTGGAGTTTTAAACTGTGGTCACACATAATAAATAATTTTTGGGGTTAAATCTGATAAAAAAAAAAAAACAACAGGCTGCAGTGTGATAAAAACATTGCTCAAAGATTTCCACAATGCACCCTAAAATTCTATGTTTTGTTCTGCTCTGATATCATTATATTTCATGCGGGTTTAATTTTCCCTTATTTTGCGCTAGAGAAAGTGCCCGAAATTAAATCCCAGCGAAATTTAACAAAACAATAGCCTATTATTCAGGATTATAAAACTGCAAGAATTTTCACCTGTGTGGAAATGTTATGTATAGGTTCAGTGCGAAATTTTTCCCCGCGAATCTAAATGATATCACAGTATACAAATCAAACAATGCTATGCCAGGAACCAATTTCTTACAATCATTAGCTCTTTTCTATGCAAGAAATGATGAAGAAAATGCCAATTTTACCCATAAATAAGCATATATAGCAGTAATGAACTGTCAAAGCTTGGAAACCACAAGGCAATCTCTTTCGTATAAGATTAGTTCTGTCTGGTATATTCACAGACCCCGCGGAGACACTTGCACATAGATTTACGACAGATCATTATAGGTTTGAAATCCAGTGGGATCTAAATTTGAATATACATCTACAACAATCTTGACTATTGATGCCATCAGCAGCATCAATACGACTATTTTTTAATATCTTCTTGAATGTAAATCAAGGGGGAAATGTTGGGAGACAGACAGGAAGAGACACTGTGGATTAAATCTTTCAACAGTTGATGAGTTTTCTGACTGGAATGATGGGAGTTTTTCTGCTCCTTAAAGAAAACATATCATTTTAACCCTTTACTCAATATATCACATTTAATCGCATGTACGACCAGTGTAGATCCAGACCAGTTGGCACATATGTGCTGTCTGATTAGGATCTGCACTGTTTGCTGTTTGGTCAGAAATAACCTAATAAATCAAGAAGCATTGTTTGCATTGTTTGCCCAAGCCATAAAGGCCTATGTATATGGAGGAAAAGGGTTAAAATACATTTTACAAACAGTATCCATGACATCTTATGAGGATCTATCATGTTTTCTTTGAGTTTCATAAAGTGTTATTTCTGGCTAAGAAGCGACCCTCTATTTACATCCAGATCAGAAGACAGGAATCTGCCAGCTGATGAGGATCTACCATGGTGGCACATGAAAAAACTGTATATATACATAAATATAAATAGAATCAACACTATCCAAAATGACAGGCCCATATATAAGGGTAGTGTTTACTCACTGTTTGTAGCCAGACAGAAAAATATACTCACTTTATGGTTCCTTAATTTCTCCGTGGCACTTCCACATTTTCTCCTTCCATTCATGTTTGGTAGTGTATCCGAGCCTACGGACACTGTGGAGTTGTTACTACAGAAGTAGACCTCCTCTCCCACCTGCTCCACCTGACCACTCAGGTGTGAAGCACACTCCATTGAATGATCCGACTCGGATGATATGAGAGAAGCTTTTGATTGAGTCTTATGAACACACGTTGATGTCTTGATCACATTTAGACGATCACGTATCATGTCTATACCATGTACACCATACAATCCTCGTGAGCTAGAATACATTTTAAGTTCATGAGGTATTACAGGGGTATATATTTTGGAAGCTTGACTTGTAGCACTATAACCGACAGGGGAGTTCACTGCAGAGTTTTGAGTAGAATGTGAGCGCATTGGGGAGCATGACATTGCACGAGCTGTCCCGGGTGATCGGAGGTGTTCTGGGTATGCAATATGGCTGACACTGTGAACACGACGGTGGCGACATCCCTGGTCTGGAAAGTCTAGACACTGTTGAGCAGGGCTGAACGTCGCAGGGTAGTTAGCCATTGCTAATTTATTGCACACATCACACTGGGTAACTGAAATCAAATAAGTCACTGTAAGAGACGCATGATACAAGATATATTCCATCAACGCATAACAGCGAACATGTAAAAATAATGAAGTTTCCATGCTGTAAAAGCTTGCCGGGAATAATTTTTCTTTTCATTATATTCAAAATGAAGTTGTATAAAACAGTTTGGTAACAGTTTCATTAAATTCTTGTTTGGGGGAAAGGTCAAAAAACAATGAAAAGACTCTTGAGGTTAACAAGGCCCGTATGTTTGACCACGTAGTGGGGGGGGGATGAAATAACACTATAACCCCTGTGTGGACATCATTGTAGCAACAGACCTGGATTAGTGTTTTTAAGCAATAGCACACTTATGAATTAATCAGTTTTTTCTCTAGAATATTTATTTTCACCTTAAAACACCCTTAAAACACCTATTTTGTCTTCAGCGCTGAAACTGCAATTATCATCTTTGTGCAGGACCCTTATGGTAAGATTGGTGCCCAGTCTCAAATTTCTTGCATGTGGTTGGTCATTTTGGAGACCAATCATTTAATCAGCTGCAGGAGATCGAAGACTTGTCTCTGATCTCAGGTACATGATCTTGAACATTTTGCTTTATTCCTTTTCCAGTTAACCATGTTACTTTGGTAGAATTTGTTGACTTAATTTGTCTCCTTGGTGCAATAATGATAATATCTCCTTCATATTTCCATTGTACTTGCACACTTTTTGCACTAAGGTGAGGATATATGTAGACCCAAGACAAGCTGAACAGTTTACATGTAAGTATGTATGATTACAGAGTAAAGTGAAACCCCTCTATAACAGACACCATAGTGACTGAGGGAAAGTGTCCTTAATAGCAGGTTGTCCTTAATTTTGGGTTTAAATTAAGAAGAAGAGAACATGTTTGTTCTTTAAAAAAATCGCCTATAATACCAGAGGTGCCCGTAATATCGAGTGTCCAGAATGAGGGGTTTTACTGTACAAGTTTTCACAGAAGTACATCAGTGATCACTAGTAAATTACCTGAATATACAGATGGTGACTTGGTCGGCTTTAATGATGTTGATTTCTTGGACTTTCCTGCTCCCTTCTTATCCTTGTCTTTCACATGATCCTGAAACAAGTACACATTATGCTTTATTCAAGTGTTTATTTAAAAATAGCCAATTATGCCTATACAGACCCCTTATTTATATTCAATACCATGCATCTTCCTGTTAAAAAGTCATGACTCCCTTTAAGGTCTGTGAATGGCTCCTTGATATCTGATCATCATCAGCAGCAGCAGCTGCAGCAGCATCTCACCATCATCATAATCATAATTATCATCATCATCATCATAATCACCAAAACAAATATTCCAGTTATTAGGTTCAGTGCCATTCAAGTATCTTTTGATATTTGAAATTGTAATGCACTCCTTTATCAGTTAAATTAGATTACCTGTTTTACATGGAAAATGAAATATGATGACATACTATTAGCAAGGATCAATGATCACAAAAAATCAGAATGAGCATTTCAAAATTCAATAACTGAGCCAACTCTCTCCTCCTATATACAGTTTCCAGAGAGCCCAGCAATCATCTTGTCTATAAAACTGTCTCTAGAATTCAAAGTCAATATTTATGAGATCCTACAATATCCTCTATATTACTGAAGCTTTTCAGCATTAATGGAAAAGTCATGTCTGGGGGTACTAAGCTTAACAAATAATGATGCAGAAGAATGGTTTCACTCTTTTTTCCTGAACTTAAAACACTCAGTAATTAGCAGCTGTATCTAAATCAGCTTTAAACCATTTACTCCATGTTAAAAGGCAGTTCTCACACAGGCAAATAGTGTAGATCTAGATCAGCCAGCACATCTGTGCCATCTGATCAGGATCTACACTGTTTGCTTTTCAATTCACTAGATTTCTTACAAACATGTTAGAGTTACCAGAGCAGCTCCAGATCAGCTGGCAGATCAGACGGCATAGATGTGCAAGGTGATCTGGATCTACACGGCAAAAACATGTAAATAAACAGAGTAAAGGGTTATGGTTTTTCTGCAAAAATTTGTCCCTGAAAAATTACATGATACCACAGCTGGGCCCAAGATCATAAAACTAAGTTTGGAGATCAGTCTCAAATCTCAAGAATCTGATTGGCTGAAATGGCGATCAGTCGCCATTTCAGCCAATCAGATTCTTGAGATTTGAGACTTAGTTTTATGATTTAAAACTTAGTTTTATGATCTTGGGCCCAGCTGCATAATAGCACGAGTTTTCAGGGTTAAAATTTTATCACAACTTTGTTGCGCTTTTTAAGACCACCCTTGGAAAAAGTAATTGAAGCCACTAACAAAACATTTTCCCAGTGGCAATATAATTTTCCCTGTGGCAATATAAAATATCTTGTGGAAAAATGCAGTATCTAATTAAATGCAAAGGAGGCACTGAACATTTGTGTTTTACAAGTTAATCTTTCAAAGTTGTCGAGTTGAACAACCCTTTATTCCATATTAACATATTTTTATGCAAGTGCGACCAGTGTAGATCTAGATCAGTGGGCACATTCTTGCTGTCTGATCAGGATCTGCATTGTTTGCTTTCTGGTCAGAAAAAAACCTAATGAATCTAAATCCAAACAGTGCCGAACCTGATCAGATGCCACAGATGTGTTGGCTGATCTGGATCTACACTAATTTCCCATCCAATAAACGTGTATCTATGAAGTAAAGGGCTAAAAAGAAACCTGTCATAATGATTGTGTATCTTGTTTTATATCTGATATCCACCATTACTTTTCAAGAGGTGGCATGAACTGGTGGATTTCCCACAAACATGTGATAAGATACAATCAAAATGAAACCTTATTCGTTTTTTTTTCTCTAAGGCAGAATAAAACATCATTTAAAGAAAAACAGTTGCACTATCATTATCTTTCTTTTATTTTAAAAATGGTTGGTATTCATTTCAATGTGATCTTATACAACCTTTCTGAGTTCTAGAACAATAAACAGACAAGTGCAGTATACCACAGGAATCCTTTACTCCACAGCTTTGCATGGGTGAAGATTAGCCAGCATATCTATGCATGGATATGTCTTCTGATGACAATCTAAACTGATTGCCAATGTGGCAAAAGGCTTATATATGGAGTAAAAGGTTAAAAAGAGACTTGTATAGTAGCTCCAGCATAAGGCAGCCATATTGTTCATTTAGTAGAGTGACAGCATAGTAAGCCAGACATACGAAGATCTAAATCCCAGCCAAGCCGTATATACATTTTCTCCTTTCCATATTAGAAATTTCAACAATAAAATGCTGAGGTTATCTCATCACTGGAACAGACTGACCTAAGCATTATTTCTTTTTTTATTAGATAAATGTTCAACATAACATATAGCTCTTCAAACCTGGCACATAAATTTCCTCATAAATAGATTGTCTGGCGGTCTTCAGTGACCCACTGTTAGCCTCAGCAATTACCAGCTTGAGGTTTCCTGGTTACCAGAAATGAAGACATTTCCAATAATAATATCCCATTGGTGTGAGAAAAAATCATAAAAGAAACATAAATGTCTAGGTAAATGAAGATTGCAACGGAAATGGAAAAATCAGACCACCTAAATGGTTCATTTTTTTATGTATATAAAAAAGGTATTTAACACATTGGGTTTCAGATTACAAAATGCATTAATGAGGGAAGTAGACATTCTTTTTGTGAAACATGTTTTTCTTTAACTTTTTTTTTCATTTGCATAATGAGGCTGTATTACCTCCCTTTACTCCATTGGATATGGTTGTTATCCAAGGCAAACAATGTAAATACTGATCAGCTGTCATATCTATGCCAGCTAATATGTATCTAAACAATGCCCAAGGTTATAAAGCTGAGCATGGAAACCAGTCTCAAATCTCAAGCATCTGATTGGCTGAAATGGCGACTGGTCGCCATTTCAGCCAATCAGATGCTTGAGATTTGAGACTGGTTTCCATGCTCAGCTTTATAACCTTGGGCACTGGTTGCACATGCCATTAAACCAGTATTTTGGAGTAAAACGGTTAATTAAATTAATAGCAGAAAAGTTGACTTTGTTTAAAAGATGGTTTAATAATTATTAATAAGTTTCTTTCTGGTTTGTTTAAAAAAATATTAAAAACTTGCAAAGTAAATTAAAATATTTTCTATCTAGCCAAAATAGATGTAAAATAATAATACAAAAATAAAAATTTCTGGTAATTTTGAATCCAAAAACATTATTCAAAATAAACAGGGCAAAAAATCAACATACTTTTGAAGACAAAAAAAACACATGCAAAAGTTACAAGCCATTAGTCAAGGGTGACAGTCTTTAAAGTGGAATTTGAGGCAAAAACTCTTCCATCATGGTGGCATGGGCATGTGTGTTAATTAACAGATTTAAAGTCATACTTCATAACAAGATAGTGCATGACATAAAATACTTTAGAGTAGAGACTTCCTTATGGCTAAGAACATAGGTAAACTGCCACTTCAGGGTCTGATGCAAGATTTCCAGAGAGGGGGTTTGTTATAGCAGTGTAAAGAGTAGTTAACATTATAAATTCCATCTTTCTGGCCAAAAACGCTGAGGAAAATTAAATACTGCTGCCAAAAATGGGGTTTGAGCAACCCCTCCGAACCTCCCTGGATCCGCCCCCTGATAAGAGTAATAAATCAAGGAAACTCTTCCATCTTCATAAAGAACATACCGAGATAGGTAAACTATCCAGCAATTGGTACCACTTACAGCCTGTCAGTGCAAATTGCTTAATGACATGGAGTGAACAGCCTGGTGAAACTGCCAATATCAGTGAAACCGTCAACCCAATCATTAAGAATGGTTCCGCTATTTCCAGTGACATCAAAGTAAAATGCCAATTATAAACTTTCAAGAACTTGTACAAACTGTCTGCTGTTGACTTTGATGTTGCCAACATTTTATTTTGATCTTGGCCACCATCTATATTAGGAAACACTTCATACCACTCCTAATCAACAGAAGGGATCTGACAAATTTCTGCATTAATTGTTCTAATTACCTATTAATACCAAAATGACGGTTTTATTAAACTTATAAAGGCCAAATAAATTCAGTTTTAAAACATCTGGATAAAAAAACTTATCATTTAAAGTTCATTTTCGAAGATTTAAAAAATGGAAGAAGGCACTTAACACAATGCATGTTTTCACTGATTTGTTAACTTTGGAAGATGGTGGAATTCTTAATTTGTATTTCTTATTTCATGTTGCCTAACGTTTTATAGCAATAATCACCATTCTAATTTCACCAATTTGTTTGAAGCACTACAGAATACATTGTACTAAGAGAACTGGCCCCAAGATTATAAAACTGAATATAGACACCAGTCTCAAATCTCCAGGATCTGATGAGCTGAAATGGCGACTGTTCCCCATTTCAGCCAATCAGATGCTTGAGATTTGAGGCTGGTTTCTCAGTTTTTATAATCTTCAGCACTGTACAACTGCAGTGAGATACAGAGATTATTGCCCAAGGTTATAAAACTGAGCATGGAAACCAGTCTCAAATCTCAAGCATCTGATTGGCTGAAATGGCGACCAGTTGCCACTTCAGCCAATCAGATGCTTGAGATTTGAGACTGGTTTCCAAACTCAGTTTAATAACCTTCAACCCTGCTCAACTTACATTGCCACCTTCATCCCTCTTCCGTTCTTCTTCAAACTTTCTCACCTGAAATTAGAATAGAACAACATGTAGTAACACAGGCATAGCAGATTCATCAGTACTGGAAATGAATAGCTTGAATTAGATTTATTATCCCTCTACTCTATAGATGCCTTTTTGCGTGGGCAAACAGTTAAGATCCAGATCGGCGAGCACATCAGGCACATTTGTGCCATCTGATCAGGATCTGCACTGTTTGCTTTTAGATTCATTAGGTTATTTCTGACCAAGAAGTAAACGGTGCAGATGGACATCAGACGGCAAGGATCTGGACCTACACTGGTATGTGATAAAAGCCTTCTGTCAGGTGTTACGGGTTAATAAAAGCATTGAAAACATCTACTTGCTAGTCCAGTTTAAGACCATATTCATGTACTTGGCTTAAATTAGTACAGGCTGTTACATGTTACAAATGTTTCTATTGATTTTAGAGGCATTTATATCCCCTGAAGGAATATTAGTGGAAACATATCCTTCCCAAAACTGTAAGCGCTGCAAAGAAGCGCACACTGTCTGCCTGACTTGATCAATTTGATCAATATGAATTAATTTCAGAACATTACTACATCACTGGAAATATTGCTACATTGTTTGCAGAACACGAAAGAAAATATACAATTCTGTCAGTAAATATCTCCAGTTTTATTCCCCTAAGTTTCCCTGGCACATGAAGCCAATGTGGTAGATTTATTGAAGTAATTTGTAAGATGTTTTTACATGAAAATAGGCAAGGGATGAAATTATGCAAACCAGCAGTAGAAGACATTTGAATTTAAAACGTCTCCTTTTTCAAAAACAGGAACCTTGGAACCCAGAGCAAAAATTATTCCAGACAGAAAAAATGTCATGCAGTTCCTTTTTACGATACACTGTATCAACAATGTTACCCAACAGGGACTTGTCACAGAACTGCTTAGTATTGTAATTTTACAAAATCATGAACAAGAAATATCTTTAAAAAGATAAACGGCATAGATGGTATATCATCTCCTGAAAACCTTATTTTCACTTTCATTTTGGATAAGTTGATAGAGAGTGACTGTATTGTTTTTGACAAATAAACCTAACCAATGACGAGTACTGGAGTTTGCCTCACTTCAACATCTTTCGACTAATCATGATAGCAAAGATCTAAACATCACTTCAATAATCATTTCAAACATTGTAAACTAATTGTTTAAAAATCCCACTAGATACCTCTTCACCCTGCGAGATGCCTCTCTAGTATAAATAGCTACCAATCGAAATAGTTTATTTCATTTTCCCGCTGCATTATAATAGAATACGAGTATTATTTACAACAGGTCAGTGATTAATAAATTAAGTCAAAAGTGAGCTTAGACAGCTACGCCGAAAAAATTGCCATAACTATTTTTTCATACCTATATATTTATAATAGATGATGAATATCTAGATATGAAAAAAATAGTACCAAGGTATGATCCTTCCACCAGTGCAGCTAACCACCTACAGCCCCGCCCACACACTCACAATATCTGCTGGTAGAACAGTTTTGAGGGCAATATTTACTAGCAAGTAGGGTCCAGTACAAAAGAATTGTATCTCAAACAGAGAATATAAGCAAATATCATAGTTTAACTCTCAATCTTTGATATGCCAGTTTTAAAGTACATTTTTGTACAAGTAAAATTAACCCTTTACTCAGTTTTTATTGTGTGAGCAAACAGTTAAGATTAAGATCGGCCAGCACATCCATGCTGTTTGATCAGGATCTTAACTGTTTGCTTTAAGATTCAGTAGGTTACTTCTGACTAAGAGGTCATTCCAGATCCAGATCAGATGGCTTATATACATAGTGAGGGTTAATATTGTAGCAAAGTTACGTCCCCTTAATGATGTTCGCCATTTGTCTGCTCAAAGTTGAATTTACTTTTCGCATCAATATTGAAAAATAGCTTTGATGTAAGTAAACAAAATGTGTTATTTTATTCATTTATGGTCTTAATGTCCAATGCTGTTTTCTTACTTTAGTATAGTCGGATTATGACTAAAACACTGACAAATTCATTTTATCATATAAACGCTCATTAGACAGTACAGCGTAAATAGACGCTTATTTAGTTTCATAGGCAGGGAAGCTCATTATTATTATTATAGAGTCCAGGTGCTTATTGAAATATGTAAGTATAACGTCAGCCAATGGAATTTGACGATAGGTGGCGCTATACAGACAGGCCTATATATAAGGTGAGTAACTGATGAAAATTAGTGATTGTATGGTTGACAACCGCAGAGGTTAAATATCTGAAGAAGCCCAGCTTCACAGAGAACTCAACGTTAGCTCTTCACTAGGTATTGATGGAGTCAGTCAGTTTTGATTTGTCTGAACTGAAGAAGCTCAGCTTCACTGTGAAGACATAATCAAACTGTTGTACATACCGAATCGTAGCGACAGTTTTGAAAGTTAAAATCATATAGGAGTTTATTATAGCTCGTTATTACTGTAATTAAAAGACAGTACTAAACACTGCCTGGGGTATATTATTCTTTAAAGAAGCCTAGCTTCATAAAGATGAACATAGGGTAGTTAGACTAAGCTGTGTTTCGTTGCGGTATATTGTAGTAGGCCTACGTTAGCATTTACCAATAGTTTTCATATAAGCTAGCTGAATTCCTTTTATGTTTTTATTTTTTTGGCATTAAAGTTGATTATAGCTTAATTAGTTTTGAAAACCTAATCATTTTCTTGATCATTGGTGTTGAATCAAACGGCCTTGTAGACCAAAGAAAAATTTATATACCAAACATAATTCAGGTAGCTCGATTCACGTTACAATATAGCTACTTATGTGTTATGAACGTCATCATGAAACTGATGTTGTTTGTATGTTTTCTTATGATATAAGATTTCTATCATATGGACTCAATCATTAAATGAAAACTAAAATGCTGACAACCTGGAATGGAATCTGCTCTATTTTTCATTTAAAGTATAAATGTATGAGGTCAGGATTTCCCCGATGATCAATGAGCTGGCAGAGTGGTGTCACTGATACAGTATTATATCAATAATTAATCCAAAATGTAATCTAACTTGTTCCAATACCAAATCATTTCCTGGAAAAAACATGAAATAAGGACACACTGTATCAACAATGTTACCCAACAGGGAGTTGCCACAGACCTGCTTAGCTGTTTTGCAATTTTATCGGTTTATAACACTTAACACTTTATAAAAATGTACATTGGGTTTTTGCGCATGTGTGAACAGTGTAGATCCAGATCAGGTGGTACATCCTTGCCTTCTGATCAGCATCTAGATTGTTTGCTTTCTGGTCAGATATAACTTATGATTTAAAAAGCAAACAGTGCCGAGATGGCATGGATGTGCCTGCTGATCAGATCTACTCTGTTCATCCATCGATAACAGCCATATCCCAAGGTAAAAGGGTTAACAATGAGTTTCTCAATAGTAATGAATGGTTTGGACTTTCTGCTTTTTATAGTAGGACAGTAAATGGATGTCAAAATTTGCTACAGACCTCAAGATGATAAAACTGAGAATGGAAATGGTCGTAATTTCTGCCAATCAGATTGCTTGAGATTTGAGATTGGTTTCAAATCTAAGTGTTATAATTTTTAGGCCAGATCATTACCCCTGGACACGATGCAGAGTTCACTACTAACACTTGATCTTGATTTGCAAATGTCAGCGTCCTATGATTATAAAGCTTTACCACTTTGGGGTTTATTCACATTGAATTACTAAATTTGGATGCTCAATGCTTTTATAATTTTATTTATTTTAGATTAAGAGTATCACAAAAAACATAGGCCAAAGAAGACCCCCTGTTTAGTGTCTCTGAGATAATTTTCTAACACCATTAATTAAACAAGCAACTATTTCCACAGGGTAAGTTTTTGTATTTCACTGTTGTAATTATACACCTTTATGGCATGGGCAACAGTGTACATCCAGATCAGCCGGCACATCAATGCCTTCTGATCAGGATGAGCACTGTTCACTTTTTGATTTATTAGGTTATTACTGACCAAAAAGGGAACAGTGCAGATCCTCAGATCAGACAGCACAAAAGTGCCAGCTGATTAGGATCTAAACATTTTGCTCATGCAATAAAACACATATATTTGGAGGAAAGGTTAAATTCATAGAAAATTCATACAAAGTATAAAAGAATAAAACCAATTACTTTGAGTTAATTATTATTTGTGGCAAACTCTATAAAGATATCACAATCTGTTCTATACAGTCATTGTCCTCGCAGGTCAACACAAGTTTTTATGGACCTTAGTAAACTGATATTGATGAAGGAGACATTCAGAGGTTGATACCACTTTTCTCAAGAAGATAATAGGTTTGTTTACCGACTATAAAAGACAATGATTATTTTATTGTAAAATTTTATTGTAACATATATTAATTAACAATAACTTGAACTTTACTTTCTAAAGCATGTTTCATATATTCCACACATGGGTAAAGGCAACATGATGTTATACTTGCCTATAGGTCAATATATGACAGTCAACATGCTTTTTTTTGTCAATAATGCATTTTTACACAGAATCCTGTAATTACCTATCAATTAACATATTTAGTGAATTGCATTTTCTTAACACCTTGCAACAAAGCCATGAAGTCAGATGTCAGTGAAAACAAATGATTGAACATTTTAAAAGATACATCTCTAGTACTATTCATTTTGTTATTTCATGCTTTTGCATGAGGAATATATGTTAACATTGACAGACCATAGTCAGTAAGGATGCCAAGACACATTTTCTCCTGTGCCCAAGATCATAAAACTTAATCTGGAGACCAGTCTCAAATCTCAAGCATCTGATTGGCTGAAATGGCAACCAGTTGCCATTTCAGCCAATCAGATGCTTGAGATTTAAGACTGGTCTCCAATCTTAGTTTTATGATCTTGGGCCAAAAGGTTTTGTGCGACAAAAAATTGTTCACCATTACACTAGACTAAATGAGACACATTTCTCATTCTATCTAAGGAGCTGATAACAATACAGCTGGTGTGTGCCTGATGATTTATGGATTGCAATACAAATTATGACCACGGTCTAACACAGTCTGCCATGGACACTAATGGTCATTACTGACCACAGCTGGTTTTCCTGCTCTCATATTAGCAAATACAGGCAGGATGCTGGCCCAATAAAATTTATATCTAATATCATAAAAGTTCCCCTGAATCAAAGCTAGGGTTAAGATATAAGATGATTGATAAAACCATTAGTGGTCATAAATTGAAAGAAGTGGCTCAGTATTGATGGAAATCTGGTTTTGTGATTATTCACTACTGGTCACAAAGTCTAGACCTGTTATAATTTGGCCATCTATACTCCTTGTAAATTATGTCCTTGTCTACATTTGTTTTGTATGAATATAACATATGAATAATAAAGATAAAGTCAAATAATATGTTATTTATCCTGTGCTGTCAAATTTTAAATGAAGATATTTTAACTAGGAGCATCCAACATATCATGAAATGTTATCAAAAATAAAAATCATTGCTTATTTGCAAGTTTTGGTCCCAATTAACAGTGACAAACAGGGCTTTTTTTCACTGCCAGGGAAAGGGGTAAATACCCTATAATTTGGAGGGGAAAAAGCATGATTTATTCTCTAAATGGTAATGAAAAAACCTGATGTTATGTTCCTTTTGGGGAAACTGCATTATTTTAAAGAAATTTTCAGAGGGAAAGACACCTATAACTTGCCCCTACTAAAGAAGATAAAAAGGTCCTGTTAAATTATAAACAAGATCATTATGGCCATTTACTTGGTTGGGTGCCCAGATCCAAATAATTGTTACAAGGATGAAATCCTCTAAAATTCATAGATTACTCAATTAGTACAAGAGTAGCTTATTCCACAATTACACTGCCAACCAGACAGTAATACTAATCAACAGAGAAATATCATGAATAAAACAGGAAGTTCAGAACATGTTCTTCAGGACTTCATCATCTAATCAAGCATGGTCCCTGCAAATGAGTTCTAAGGCGTAAATCACTCTAATGAAGCAAGCACAGCACTTGCCAAATACAGAAGTATTGATTTTGACCTTGAAAAATTTATTTTGGACTTTTGGAGAGATAATATTGGCACTAAAATGATAAAACATCATTGAAAACTCAATTGTTGGCCTTCACAATACTGCAAATTCTTGGGGAAGTATTGAAATGTTGAGATGCTTGATTTTGTATGTAGTTACTGATTGATTGATTATCCTTAACTCAATGGATATGGCTTTTATCCAAGCAGTGTAGAGTGAGATCAGCCTGCCTATCTGTGCAGTCAGATCAGGACTTAACACTAGTCCCTTTTAGATTCTAATATTATTTCTGCCCATGAAACAAACAGAAGATGTAGATACTGATCTGGTCCCAAAGTTATAAAGCTGAGATTGGAAACCAGTCTCAAATCTCAAGCATCTGCTTGGCTGAAATGGCGACTGGTCGCCATTTCAGCCAATCAGATGCTTGAGATTTGAGACTGGTTTCCATGCTCAGTTTTATAACCTTGGGCAACGATCTGGATCTACAATCGTCTCTCACAGAATATGAGCCATATCCAAAAAGGCTTATGTGATCATACAACTACTTCTAATACAGAAACATCTTGTTACTGTATATTTACTATTAAAAATTGAAATGGAACTGTAAAGACAGGAAAAATGACAAAGAATCAACACTTATAAATATCAATCATTTTCAAGTGTTTTTACCATTCCCAGTGTACAGGTTAATTATATTAACAGCCGATCTGAACAGTGGTTGGCAGGAGTAAACATAATTGTGTGCTAATGAGCCATTACGGCTTTCTCACAGAGTAGCCTAACAGCTAGAACATACAGAGGAGTTTAGCTCAGTTTTACTCCCACATCTGATAAAGGTTAGTTAACTAATGGAAAAGATGGGTTACCAAAATATGACAGAGGGAAGGAAGGAAAATAAATGCCTGGAATCACAAAACATATGGTGCACATACCAGAATAATTATGATTACTTATAAATTAGTAAACAAACATCCATGCTGTAACATCCCACTAAATATACTTGTCATGAAAAAATGAGTGGTATAGAAATCAAAGAGATACCATTTAGTGGTAAAGAACGTAACTATTTTCATCTCTTCCTATATACAGGTTTTTAGCATGCGTGACCAGTGTAGATCCAGATCAGCTAGTAAAGCCTTGCCATCTAATCTGTATCCACACTGGTCACTTCTTTGTCAGAAATAACCTAATTAATCGAAAGCAAACATTACAGATCCTGATCAGACTGCACGGGTTGCTTTTAGATTTGTTAAGTTTATCCTTTTATCCTTTACTTCAAGGGATATGGCTCGTAATGATACTCCATGGGCAACAAGACTTGTATACATCATTATCTACCTGCACATCACATTCACGCTATCTACACTATTCACTCCTAGGTCATAAATAACCTTATAAATAAAAAACTGAACAGTGCAGGCTGATCTGAATCTACACTTCATGCACATGTGATAAAATCCTTATACTTGGTAAAAGGGTTATTTCTAATCAAGAAGTGTAGATCCAGATCAGACATGACTGCTGTGCTAATCTGTATTTACACTGCCTGCACTCTGGGATAAAAAACTATCCATGAAGCAAAGGGTTAAGTATATTTTTGTAATTATCAAGTGTTCTGTGAAATAATATAATATTCACCTTAGTGCAAAAACAATATAAGTACTATTGACATATGAAGGAGATATACTTTTATTGCCCCATGGCCATGATATACTATAAGTAATTTAATGCAATATTTAACAAATTTAACTGTAATGTAATGCATAACATCTGTGAAATTAGTGTAACTAAAATTTAAATTTAATGTACTGTTTTTATAAAAAAAAAATGTAAATGCAATGCACGATATTTTCCAGTATTTTGCCTCAAGTCTGATGCATCATATATCATATATTTTCAATGTATTGGCAGTTGCTAATGGCAAAACCTTTGCCCAAGATCATACAACTAAATCTTGTGACCAGTTTCAAATCTCAGGCATCTAATTTGCTGAAATGGAGACCAGTCGCCATTTCAGCCAATCAAATTCTTAAGATTTGAGACCGGTCTCCAATCTTAGATTTATGTTCTTGGGCCCTTAGCAGGTGGCAGAAAGCCTTACCACTTGTAGAGCAGTTTCTGTCGAGATCTTGCCTTCTTTCACCATCTGCATCAGGGCTATACGATCATTGTCCCCCATGGTAATCTCATGTGCTAACAGGTCTCCTAGAAATACACAGAATACAATGGGTGGCAGGTTGCAAACAAACCTCTACACCTCTGTTTCTGACTGCAAGTATGAATGAATGAACAGAGTATACATATAAACCAGTCCTCCTATAACAGTTTCTATCCAGAAAATCCTGTTGTCATATCCTAGTCCTGAAATATAGCAGCCTGATAAAACTGTTTTCTATCCCGTGACTCCACAGATATGGCTTTTATAATAATACAAGTGAACAGGATCAGGATCTTAACTGTTCACTTTTAGATACATTAATTTATTGCTGACCAAGAGGCGAATATTGTGCCATTAGATCTCGATCTAAACTGGTCACCCATAAAATAAAAGGCATATAAAATTATATAAAGAAAAGTGTTATTCCAATAATACATCAATGCACAACAAGGAATGACATTTATTTAAATTCTAGGACAGAATGGTTCTATTCATCTTTAACTCTGTGAATTGGACTTATATTCCAAATGCACATCCTGTGTAGATCCAGAACAGCCTGCTCATTCATGCAGTCTGATCAGAATCTACACTTGTGTTTCTTGATCAGAAATATCTGAATTAATCTACAAGCAAACAGTGTAGATCCTGATCAGACATCACATATGTGCAGGCTGATCTGGCTCTACACTGGTCACAAACTGGATATCAGCCACATCCCATGGACTAAAGGTTTATCCCTTTCCTCCATATATATGCATTTTACGCATGTGCGATCAGTGTAGATCCTGATCAGCTGGCAGATCAACCTAACCTAACAAATCAAAAAGCCAACAGTGCAGATCCTGATCAGACAGAACGGATGTGCCAGCTGATCTGGATCTACACTGTTCACCAACGCAATTAATGTGTGTCCGTGGAGAAAAGCGTTAGGGAAATTCAGCAATCATTTGAATCATAATCAGCAATTCTAGTTTCCAGATGCCAGCTAATTCTGTTATCTACAAAAAGCATATTTGTCAAAATACTGTGGCATCGTTATATTTCATGTAGGTTTAATTTTTCAAATTTTGCATTATGGAAAGTACCACAGCATTAAGTCAGAGTGAAGCAAATCCATGTAATAGCTTATCATACCATGACATTACAACTGTGTGAATTAATGTCCCTGCTAAAATGTCATTTTCGCCATAGGTGAGAAAATTTGTCCATGCAAAAATAAATGACAGTATGACAATCACAATGGATAAAATTTAATTAACTTTGTAACCTTGTATAACTGATAAATCATAGCAGACAGTCACATAATTATCTCTTTTATATAAAAAACCAAGTGTGATCTTAATATATGGGCAAGTTGAATACGTTTTTTCAGTGAGTAATTCTCATAAAACTAACATTACAATATCAAATTTCTTGTTGACGAAGATATTTGTTTTAATATGACCTTTGTGCCACATGAATGTCTAGTCATCATAAGAAAATAAAGCTTACTGACTGTGCAATACTGGTAGATTCTGGTCAAATTACCAACATACATGGCCTGAACAGAATATAAACATTTTTACTGTTTTCTAAATGTGTAAAGAATGCTTCTCTGACTGAATGGCACATAGTGTAGACCCTGATCAGGTCCCAAGATTATAAAACTGAGAATGGGGACCAGACTCAAACCTCAAGGATCTGATTGGCTGAAATAAAGTATCATCTTTGGTCCAGATTGCACAAATGTGCAGGCTGATTAGGTCTAAATTAGTTGTATAAGCCATAAACCCAATCTGTAATGGTGCATCAACATTTAAACAAATGTGCAGACTGATGGGTCTACATTTGTTGTATAAGCCATAAACCCAATTTTGTAATGGTGCATCAGCATTTAAACAGCATCATAGTTTTCAAGAAGATTATATGCTAGTTTTATTCCAAAGAATCTTGATGAAAATGTGAAACACAAGACATTGATATTTGTAACAGCTGCCATAGAAAACACTTCAATACAAAAACAATTCCGAACACATTAACAGGTGCCTCATTTCACATAACCATTCATGATGTACTGAATAGCTGAATATATTCCAGGAGAAATAAACCTGCTTCCTGATTGTATGTATGAATGATTCTCATGAGAAAAATGTTTTATGTGAATTTTTAATGCCAAATTATTGCAGATTATGAGATGTGATACTATAACTGATATGATCAGCTGTGCCAAAGATCATAAAACTAAATCAGGAGACCAGTCTCAAATCTCAGGCATCTGATTGGCTGGAATGGCAACTGGTTACATGTAAGTAACTGAGGTTTGCAAATAGAACATTACCTTGGTGTTTCTTGTAAGCATGTTTACGACTAGATCTACGGAAGCCCATGTTCCTGAAGAGTCGTCCCAAAGTAGACGTCTTCTTCTTCTCAGTCGATGTCTCGGTATCTCCTGTAAAACAATACAAATCTTAAAATCTAAAGTCTAGCCTGTCTAGAAAGACCACTCAAGGGAAAGCCCAAAATTGGTCTTGAAAGACATGGGTTTTTGTTCACAGGTGAAATATGTTCATTAAAGTAGTCAGTGGGACAAATAAAATGAGATTTTTGTTCACAGTCTTTGATTACAGGTTATCTTTGATTACAGGTAGTCTTTGATTACAGGTTTTCTTTGATTACAGGTTATCTTTGATTACAGGTTATCTTTGATTACAGGTATTCCTTATCACAGGTCTGACTGTAACTGCATGAAATGGCTATTATATACAGGCAAATAAGTGGATCCATATCAGAGAGCTCATCATTCTGTGCTTTTTGATCAAGATCTACTTTGATTGCTTTCTGATTCTTTAGGTTATTTCTGACCAAGAAGCAGTGTAGATCCTGATCAGACTGCATAGATCTCCACTGTTCCCACATGCAATTGAAACCTGTATATATAAAGGGTTAACGTTGAAAAAATTGTTGCTTAATGTTTAAAGAACTAAACTGAGCTGTATTTGACAGTACTGAGATTTTGTAATTGCTTGAAGCAACAGTTGTTTGCTTTCATGTTCTGTATGTCTGATTGTAGATTAGCTTCCAATCTGAATTTAACTTCCAATCTGAATTTAAATCTAATTACTATGAAGTAAAAACTTGAAAAACGTTATTTGAAGTTTTTATTATGAAGTCAAAGCTTTGAATAATGTTTTTTCAAGTTTTTACTTAATAATTATTAATAAAAAATCTTGTACTATTTATAAATAGGTGAACTGAACATACATTTTAGAATTGTCTACTACTGATACTGGTTACGTCTTGTGATTTGAAATCAATCATTCCTTTTGTTCCTTATCTTAATTCAGAAATCAAGTATATTTCTCCATTTGCAGTGTACTAACACAGCAAAGAATATCGTTCCTTAGTGCAAAAAAGTAAAAACTGATTCTTGATGGGATGGTACTTATAATGTTTTTGCACTAAGGTGATGACATAGGATAAGGTTGGCATATTAAAGGGCTCTTCAATACAAAAATAAATAAATTATTCCTTCATATTTGATGAGAATGTTCTAGATGACATATCCTAATTGGACTGATGTTTGTACCATTACAGTTTAATATGTCATTAGTACAACATTAGATGTCATTAACTTAGGACAATACTGTCTTACTTATTTGACACATGTTGTTTTATATTTGACATTACTACTAAGTTTCCCTGACAAAGTACATTTACTTTTTGTCTATGCATCAACCTTTCTTGAAAATCGCTGAAATTGTAAATTATCTGTATTTTCTGGCAAAAAAAAAAATTTTTTATAGACATAATATTGGCCATAGTCTGCGGAAAACCATTAGGGTCAGACTAATTTACCTAACATATTCTCTTGATATTTGAAGATATATTGCAGGCTTATGTCAGATTCTGGCTATTGAAAGACAAAATAATAGAATTTTTGAACTTATTACATTTCCAAATGTTTTTCCCATTTTCATGCTATTAGCAACCAATGCCCAAAGTCATAAGACTAAATCTGGAGACCAGTCTCAAATCTCATGTATCTGATTGGCAGAAATGACAACCAGTCGCCATTTCAGCCAATCAGATGCTTATAATTTGAGACTGGTCTTCTATTGAAGTTTTATGATCTTGGGCACAGAATTTTGTTCCTTCAAGGGCTATACTTTTTGTGAATGTTTTGCCAAGATTCCTTCATAAGTTGCAAAGTTCTGGAAACAAGATTTTTGCACAGATGTCAACATTTTAACCCTTTAAGTGACCTTGACCTTTGAGGTAGGAAGATGATTTATGAATATGACATTCTCATTAATTAAGGTGAAGTTGGAGTGAAGAAGGGTGAAGTTGCAGAACAATGCTCTAACAACAAGTGACAAACAGACTGACGGATGGACAGACAATACCTATCCAGAAATAACAATGAAAAACATAATAAATCACAATGAGCAGTGACTAATAATTATGACCAAGATGCCTGGTATCCAATTTAAAATCATTTCAAAGCAATAAAAAAAATTCATATCTGGCAATAGAGCGGATGTGGTTGTCATGGAAATATTTTATTGTTTTTCTGTCTGCAAACATTATGAAATCCTATATACCTTATTTTTTATAGGTGTGACACATCCTGGAAACAGTGAGTAGACTAGTGCTGACAGACAGAGAGTTCATAGTTAAGATAATGCCAGATGTTTGTTATGAGGCAATATACCCTAACAAATTCTAAATGCTATAACCAATGACTCTTTCCTGGCAGTTTAAATAAAAGAAACAAACGATTTACAGGGAATTTCTTCACCAAAACCAAACTAACTGACAAGATAGAGTTTTGATTGGCATGCATTGTGTAAAAAGAATCTTAAACTCAGTCTAGACCACACCCATCAATACACTAGTCAAAAGTTCTTAGTACACACTTTCACATTTTAAATATCTTGAAGAAAAAATTATCTGAATTAAAAAATAGTGTATATTTTGTCAAAGTTGATAAAAAAATAACATGATCTGATATTATTTATTTGTTTACACACCCTATATGATTTTTCTACAAATCCCTAGTGCAGAATTATAAAAATAAACTTTCACTATCTTTTTTATTTTTATGGGTCTTTTTTTGTCAAAATATAATTAATCATTAATGGTCTCTTTTTTATATCAAAATAAATACAGTATTTCACTGGAAACGAAGTTGGACATGTATCACAGAGCCATGTAACAAATGAAATGACTAGACTAATCAAACATTGTTGGCACAATAGGACTCCTTGCAGCCAACTTGAACATGTTATGAATAGAGAGGAGTTTGTAGGCTCGTCATGCTCAGCAGACTATTGTTTAGCTACAGGAAATTAAATGGAATAGCACAACATCTTCTTTGGAATGGAAAGGAAATCCACATACTGGATTAAAAATCTCCGTTTGTTGTATATTTCTCTATTTATTACTTTTGATTATAACTACATTAATATGCATTGTATGTTTGTATTGTCTAATTGTACTGTTGTGGTAACAATCCTGTTTGTTTGGATTTAAACCAATAAAATTGAATTGATGTGATTTGATTTGATTCTTTGGAACTGCATCAAATTTGATAATACAACGAAGAGAAAATTCTTAAAAAACACTGACAGCAGACGCAATGTGTATAATGTTGTGAATTGCTTCCAATGAGATAAAGTTGTTAATATTATTTTCGATAGCATTAAGCATAATAATTTTTGTTTGGCTGTTTTAACCCTTTCCTCCATATATAAGCCTTTTAACGCATGTGCAACCAGTGTAGATCCAGATCAGCCGTCACATCCATGCCGTCTGATCAGGATCTGCACTGGTGGCACAGATGAGCCAGCTGATCTGGATTTAGAGTTAATAGGATATTGATATGCCTTGAGTGTAAGTTAAAATATTTTGAAAGTTCACTTGATCTACTTTGAAAATTAACCTTCATGAAGTGTGCACTTGAAACATTTGAGAAGTGCATGTATTTGATAACTAAGTAATCATATAAGACATATGAAGCTATGTCAGCAATTAAACCAAAGGTGTTAAATGACAGCTTCTACATGAATTGCTAATAGTGCCCGTGACAGGTGGTTGAGCAATGGTTACACAAGAGAAATGAGGTGACCTATGTAAAATGACAGCATGTAGGAGAAAGACCATAAGTTTCAATCCTTCCTCAGTTCTCCCCTTCCTGAGCCTTCACATTTTTCTCCCTTCAGTTTCTGACTTGCACGCTTGAATACAAGCTTTGATCAATGTATTTCCTTAATAATGAATTGTCAATAACTGAATATATATGACATGTATAATGACAAATGACATGTGCCCAAGATTATAAAACTGAGATTGGAGACCAGACTGACTTCAGTCAATCTGTGCCCAAGGTTATAAAACTGAGCACAGAAACCAGTCTCAAATCTCAAGCATCTGATTGACTGAAATGGCGACTGGTCGCCATTTCAGCCAATCAGATGCTTGAGATTTGAGAATGGTTTCCATGCTCAGTTTTATAACCTTCAGGCCAGATGCTTGATATTTTACACTGGTCTCCTTTCTCAGTTTTACAATATTTGGTCATATATAGTCTGATATTGCATTTAAGGATACACATATATTATTATCCTGTCCATTCCTAAACAACTTCCAAATTTAGTTTCCACAATAGGCAAGGCTTAATAAATCTTTGGACAGTTTAAGGGAGTGTTTGTGCTGTTTTTAAGGAAAATGTCCGAGTCAGAAAACAAATAATGTGCCAGGCAACCTGGAGACATCACCCACCTTTTTTGCACACCAACATATTATAGTTTGAAACAGAATTCCTATTAGAACATTATCTTTAAGTACATTAATCTTGATATGTGAAATGTTATTTGTTTCTCTAGCCAGACATAATTTTACTTCCATATACCGGTAATACATTACATTCAGTTCGCAATAATAACAACAAATCAAGAGATTTCAATCTGTGTTTAATATCAAAATAAGGATGTCTGGTAGCAGTTAAATCAAAATGGAAAATGTTTTTCTAAGCCCAGATATGTGATTTATTGTATATGTTCATGGAAAATGTATTTAATCTTTCTATCTTAAAAAAAGGTTTTATTAAGTGTGCAAATCTGTGCCATTTGATCTGGATCTACACTGGTCACTTCTTGGTTAGAAATATCCTAATACATCTGCAGCAAACAGTGTAGATCCTGATCAGACAACATGGATGTGCCGGCTGATCTCGATCTACACTGTGGAGTAAAAGAATAACTAGCATAAAACATGCACATGAGCTACAATTTCACTTGGTGACGAGGTATGACGAGGTATGGCGAGGTATGACGAGGTACGGCAGTGACTTAGATCATCATAACAGTTACCTGATCATGAGGAAAACACAAACAACGTCATTAAAAAATAAACTGTAGATATTACATATTTTAGCTGCATTTAAAAGAGAAATAAACTAAAACATCCAACCACAAACCATGACTCGAGATAAGGAACTGAAAATGAAAGTCTAACAAGTGACAAGTCAGGGTTGGAAATAGAACTTTAAAAGCTTAAATGCTTTCACCTAGGAAGACTATTCATGTTCATAAATAATGTTTCTTCAAGTTAAACTTAATTGATAGCCATATTACTATTTAACAAGAAGAAGACTTACTATTTTCAGTTATTTTACTTGTAAATAAAAATTTCAATTAAAAACAGTGTCAAAAAATGATGAGATGTACTGTACTGTTTCTATTTAGCACACCTAGAGAACAAGCACTTATTATTCATGACCAAAATTAAATTTTCTGCAGTGATAACTTATTCTAGCCATTACTGTAGGACATGTTATCATAATAATAGACAGTTTGGTTTCAATGTACAAAGGATAAGGACGATTTTTAAACATATTACGGAGTTGGACATAATTAACTTATAACATGTTTTGTATAATATACTCATAAATGGGTCAGTTGCTTTGATGAACTTGTAAATTATCTATCATTTTATTTTATATTTTACATTGAATTGTAATAACAAAGTATAATTTCAATGAATGTCATGAAGGCTAAAGATAGAGATAGAGCACCATAGGAGAGCAGTACTGTATGTACTTCTTTAATAACATATAGATCATTCACATACTTGATGTCAATTTCTCCCAGTTTACCCAGTAAATATGCCTCTTAATATGACATCTATAGATCAAGTAGCAGAGCATTAATCAGGCTCTTTATTGACAAAATCTACAGCCAGGATACATCATTCTCTCTGCTTGTACAAGTATTTAACTTCCATACATTTCCTTCAGTCTGTCAGTTTCCAGCTATTGATGTTCAATGAAGCCTTAATTTGCAGACATATAATCAATCTGAAGCACATTTTATGGCTGCTATAATTTTTTTTCTTTAGTCTTTGGCACAAAGCACTGAAATATTATGGATTTTTGACACTGTTGCTTCAAAAGTGAAATGTATTGGTTTCTAATTTCAAAATTAATTGAGCTGGTGCCAAACTTTTAAAAGCTGATTGCAGCAATAGCATGCAATATGAGGACCCTTGGGAACATGGTCCTTGGAAACAATCACGTTAATAACAATCACCTTATAAAAAATTGTCTTTACAACAAATTTCAATTTCAATTAAATTTTGACCCAGCAAGCAACCTCTGTAAACACCTGTTGCACTGCAGCACTTCACAAGACGCTGACCACATTTTTTGTCATGTGACCACTGTAAGAACTGCTGCTCCAATCAAAAGATGATGTATTTTACTTCCAATAAGGTTTTGCTGTCAATCAAATATTTGTTGCTGTTGGTTCATTCCCCTTGCGGATGTTGAAACAATAACAAAAGATGTGGCTTATAGTAAAGCAACCTTAAGGCATGATTAACAATGAACAACGTTCTGTCAATATATACTTTCCCATGCTACTTCTCAACGGAAATACCTGTCGCCGCGCACTGGTTTGATGTTTTGAATGCTAAAATCTAATTGAAATTGAAATTTGTAGTAACTATCTTAAACCAGATGAAAAACGAATGTTTTCAGATGGATGATTAAGGAGTCTTTATATCTAACCGGTAACATAATGTTTCAAGTTTCAAGCATTGTCTGTTGTCGATAATGACAGGAAGTTGCAAGCATTATGTTTGTCAAAAAGCTGCTCTGTAAGTTACATACATCACACACAGTATTGTTTGCAGGCCATTCTAGCAGCTACAATGTCAAGCTTGAAGCATTATTAAAGCAGTGACAGTGGCACAACCAGTAATATCAGTAATAATGACAGTGATATCCTGTTGCTATATTTCATTATTTTGTTTAGATAGCACTTGCCTGGTAATTATTCGTCAACACAGTTATACCACTGAATTGAAGGAATAACCCTTTTCCCACTCAACCGGGGTAAGAGACCCTAGGCATGTCTCCCAAAATATGATTGGTTGAAATGGAGCCCAGTATCCAAACTGACCAATCAGAAGCTCAAGTTTTTCAACTGTTCTCCAATCACAGACAGTTTTCATGTTCTAATGCCCTTGATAAACCTAAAAAATTGGTTTAGCCTGCAAGTAATAGGCAATCTGAGCAGGGTATTTAATGTTGCTGTTAACACTTTCCTCCACATATTCCATGTTTAATCGCATGTTCGAATAGTTTAGATTCAGATCTTTGCCATCTGATCAGGATCTACAGTGACTGCTATTTTATCAAAAATAACCTAATGAATCAAAAAAACAGTGTAGATCCTGAAAAAAATGGCACAGATGTGCAGACTGATCTGGATCTACATTGTTTGCCCATGGATAACAGCCATATCTCATGGAATAAAGGGTTGACACTTTCCTCCATATTTACGCCTTTATGGCTTGAACGAACAGTGTAGATCCAGATCAGCCGCCACATCGGTGCTGTCTGATCAGAATTTGTACTTTTTGCTTATTGATTTATTAGGTTATTTTTTACCAAAAAGCAAACAGTGCAGATCCTGATGTACACTGGTCGCATAACATGTGTATATAATTATAAGTAACGGGTTAACCCATTAACCTGACATAACTGCTTAGGGAAATGCATTTACATCTAGGTGTCTAGCAGTGAAGGCTACTGCCATGCTAAGCAACTCTTCAGAAGAAGTGGCTGCAGTGCAAAAGTGGCTTACAATGCATAATCTATATTTAGAAATGCTTCTCCGCACTTTGCACATGACCACAACTTCTGGTTGACATAAGGTAAGCTATGCAATGAGAGTTGAAAGCAGGACTTTTAGACATGTGAGGGAAAAGATGACCCACTCCCAAAAACTGGTAAAATCTATAATATTACCTCTGACAACTTTCTTTGGAAATACACAGCACATGCCTATATTATAAAAGATACAGAAATGTTGCTAAGTTCCTAATTCAAAAACATGAAATTTGATCAATATCATCAATATCAAATACTTAAGTCAAAGATTTTTTCAAGTATTTACAAAAACTTAATTAAACTGAAAATAACTAAAAAATTAATGCTCAAATGGTGTAATTGAGTTATTTCCTGTAATATCCCCTTACTCCATGGGATATGGTTCTAATCCATAAGCTTTAAGTGTAGATACAGATCAGTCGACACATCCAAACCGTCTGATCAGGATCTACACTGTTCACTTTTTAGATTAATTCAGACCAAGAAGCAAACAGTGTAGAGCCAGATAGGATGTGCTAGCTGATCTAGATCTACATTGTTCGCACATGTGATAATCCAGTATACATTAAGTTAAAGGGTTCTGGGTTTTGGGTTATGCAACATTTTTTGAAATTTTTGTTTTGTTGGAAACACATAATATTTTTGAAGTATTTTTAAGCCCCACCATTTACTTTCGAATATACTGTATAACAGACATTTAATATAACCTCTGCACACTGACAAGGTCTACACAAATAATGGGATGATCAAACACAAGGAAATGGTTTTCATCAAGTATGATTTATAAAGCAAAATTCCTAAATGTTGACCTAATTATTATTACCTGTTTCCAAGGTGACATAATTCGCATGGCTTGGACTATCTGCATATCTGTAAATTAAAACAAAATTTCATTAAAATTCAGTTGAAAATGAATCAAAAATTAAATGTAGACCCAAAATAAGGAAGCAGTAATCAGACTGATTTTATTAGTCTCTGTAACTGTACACAAAGATAAACAAGCATTTTGTCCATTTATAATGGCCTGCTTTAAATAATGAATTAATACACTAGCCCCTTTTTCTATCAAGTATATTTTTGCCTACAACTACAGAACTATGAGACCATTAAAAAGATGTTAAATTTAACATGTTTCTCTAAGGAAATCTAAACAATTTCTATTGCAGATTTGTTGCTCTAAAAAGTGCTTTTTGGGCACATGTTCCATAATTAATAAATGATGACCACAGACATCATACACAAGTTACCTTGTTAGTAGCAGGCCAATGTCCTGCAATGGCCTGCAATGCACAACCCAATGATAAGACATGTATAAATATTTGATTAATCTATTCTGTCTAGCTAGATCAACAGTAATTTGTGCCAATGCCTGTTAATGTCAGAGGAAAGGTGAATGTTTTAGACCAGACCAGAATAATATTTTTCACATTAACAGATTTAAGCACTTTCACAGAAATGAACAGAAAACACCTGATAGATTTTATAGGGAAGTACAAGAGTAAGCTAACACTGAAATTTGAAACTATCAAGTATATTGGACCAACAAAATAACCCTTTACTCCATTAATAGCATGTGCGAATGGGGTATATCCAGATCAGCTGGCACATCCATGCCGTCTGATCAGGATCTGCACTGTTCGCTTTTTGGTCCAAAATTACCCAACAAATCAAAAAGCAAACAGTGCAGATCCTGATTATATGGCACATATGTTTTAGCTGATCTGGATCTACACTTTTTATGCCCATCCCAAAAAAGGCATGGAGGAAAGGGATAATGTACTTTTATATATTGATGTAAATGGAACATTAAAATTTGCTGAACATAACCCATATGAAAATATTGTAGGCTGAGAGTTCAAAGGACAACATTTGGTTTTTAGGAAAATTTAACATTGCTTGCAGGGAATAAGATATGGACAACATGATAGGCAAGTTCTAGAGAACATGGAGGAGGAAGTAAAGCTGAAATAACAGGAACAGAATATCCAGGGGAAACAGAGTGTTTTAGTAAAGACTGTTACAATTTATTTAAAGAACAAGTTCCATATTACATAGAACTTTAGTGACGATAAGAACACCATGTTATCTCAATATGCATGGGCACACAAAGCTTTGACTTTGTAGAAACAGTTATGGACATAATGTTCTGAAAGCATATCTGGCAAAAGTGCTTTGGCAAAGAAATACAACTCATCAAAGGAGGAGGCTAAGAGTTCGGACTAAAACATATTTCTTTAAAGCATATTTCTTTAAAGCAAATCACTATGCCAGCTTCAAGGCAAAAAGTGCTTTGGCGAAGATAGGAAAGGAATTTCCAGAGTTCTCTGTGTTTTGCAATGATAGGGACAAGATGTCTGACAGGCAGGTTATATAGTGCTCTTTGGAAAAGATAAACTAGGGTTCATCTGCAATGGGCATAGAATGATGCACACTTTATTTCATTACATATTAAGGGCCTGCCACACTCCTCCCAATTCTATTCATCGATAAAAAGAAAATTATCAAAATCTCAATAACGGCAAAATGCTGTTAAATGAAACTTTGCACAAGTGTATGTTATTAATGTATCTTTATTTTACAGATGGTAAGACATATAAGAAAAGTAAAGAAAAATAGCGAGATCTAAAAATTCCCTCAACTTCTATTTACATAAATTCACAAAAACTCAAGAACACAAAACATCATTTTAAATGCCCACATGAGTAATATGATACTGACAACAATTTATTGTGTCCTCATGATTTACTTATGTAAACTTTACGAGATATTAGTAAAAGTGTGTTTGACCTTCAATTTCCTGGTCGCGTAAACTGATGACAATCACTGATTTCTCTTGTCATAGTTGAATGTTGTTTACAAAGTACACAACATTTTCTTGTCAGTATCATTGCGCTCACGAGGGAATTTAAAGTTATGTTCTGCATCGCCTAGTTTTTGTGAATTTATGTAAATAGAATTCAAGGAATTTTTAGGTCTAGCTTTGTTTCTTTACTTTTCTATTTTGTCTTACTGTATGCAAAATAAAGATACATTAGTAACCTTCATTTGTGCAAAGTTTCATTGAATGGCATTTTGTCATTACTGAGATTTGATGATTTTTATTTTATCGATGAATAGGATTGGGAGGAGTGTGGCGATGCCTTAACAGTATCTATGTCCTTATCAATTAATGTGCATACTTACCTGTGAAGTTCTCCATAAAAAAGGTGCAAAATAACATGTTTCCAGATAGGTAAATCACAATTACTGCAACAATAGCAACTCTTATCTGAGAACGATCAGACAGATTTTTCATCTGGATAATTATTTATCTAGAAAATTACACTTTTCTGGCAGTTTTATCAGCAGAAAACCTATATAATTATATTCACCCACTGAAAGAACACAGTTAGAGTATCATCCTGGGCTGAAGGTTATAAAACTGAGATTGTAAACCAGTCTCAAATCTCAAGGATCTGATTGGCTGAAATGGCGACTGGTCGCCATTTCATCCAATCAGTTGCTTGAGATTTAAGACTGGTTTCCAGCTCAGTTTTATAACCTCTGGCACTGTTCCAAAACAATTCTCCTTCTACCAAAGGGCCAACTCCCTAACCCTAGATGTCGAAAAAAGTCAAGTGCCTTATAAGCATATAACCATGTAGCTCCCAGGTCTTCTGATGGCTCCCTTTTCATGAAAAGACACTTTGAATGATGATCAATACTGATGTAACCAGAGCCATATGCCCAAGGTTATAAAACTGAGCATGGAAACCAGTCTCAAATCTCAAGCATCTGATTGGCTGAAATGGCGAGCAGTTGCCATTTCAGCCAATCAGATGCTTGAGATTTGAGACTGGTTTCTAATCTCAGTTATATAACCTTCAGCCCTAGATAACAAATCTGCAGTATCTTGATCTCAAATGGCTTTGTTTTGTTGAAAGTTTGCCCAGTCTCAATGACCAATCAAATGCTGGTTCTCCACTTTGACCACTGCAGACCTATACTGTCTGCAAGATGTTATTCTATTCATTTGAACATCATAAATTAACCAACTTATGGGCCAGTCACAAATCAGTTGTGATGCGTCGGCGATGGGTAAAACCCGGGAAATTTGAACAAATATTTGAGACAGATCTCACAATTTTGCACCCGTCGGAGGCGCTCTCCAGACGCCTGCGTCTTGTCCAAGATTTTTAAGGCATCGCCACACCCGTCGCGGTCCCCAACTTTGAACATAAAATTTTAAGATTGCTCGCAAGATTTTTCACCCATTTTGGGCATCCCAGACACAATCTCCGATGACCTACGATGCCCTCCAATTAATCGGAGGCGTCATCCGAATATTCTGAGACTAGTCGCAAGATTCTGTGTGGGATTGGAAATTCAGGTTGAGATTCCATGTCTGCGAGTAGTCTCCGGCGCCCTCCGACTGAATTGGAGGCGCCCTGCGACGATTCGTACGCTTTCTGTGATCGTTTCCAACAAATCGTACGGTGGAATCGTAGTAAATCGCTGTGTATATAAGGGCGCCTCCGACTGGATCACTAAAAGTTTGAGACGCTCTTGCTGCAGGAGGCTGTGACAGACGATTACATATACCCAGGGGGAAAAAAAATTAAAAGAAAAGACGCTCGCAGATATCGTTTCCGATCATGCAATCGGAGGCGATCGGAGGCTAATCCCACGATTTTTTGACAAAACCAGATCAAAATCCTTGAAAAAATCTCAGACAATGTGACTGCTCCACTTTTATTAGGATTATTGCTAGGATTGTTCAAGGATTCTTTATTTTCTACGACGACCCCGGGCCAAAACTAATCCCCGCCAGATCGCCGACATTGTGACTGGGCCATTAAGAACACAGACTTAAACTTTTGATCAATGGGCTAATATTGCTACTAAATATAGAGTATGTACTATGTTAAGAAAGCACAAATGCCAAGTAGAAACGAAGCTAACTGTCTCACACAAAATCAAGTATTTTCTAAAAGGACAATTCCTGAAGCTACTAAGACAAGATGCCAAATCATATATTTAGTTTGACAAAAATGGTTACATTTTACTTGACATGTGACTACCATCTGAGAATATCTTTACTGGATTAGGAAGCTTATGTCTTTAACACCTGCCACAAGAATAATCCCTGGTTGTCTGGTTTCCACATATGACTGCCAATCTTAATACTAATGATTCTAGATATGGGTATATCCAAGGCACTCAATAATCATTGTCTGGGCCTTAAGATGCTTTTTGAATTAAGAATTGCAGACTAGTGTCTGGCATGACAAATACAAAGTTTTCTTCCAAATTTGATGTGAACTGGACAAAGTCCAATTGCAATTTTTGCATTTCTCTCAATAGACTGAACCATTCTTTGGAGACAGTCAATAATCAAGATTCAGCGAGAAATTTTGTGGGGGTGGGCAAGGGTGTGTTTTTCATTGAAAATCTATTAAAATTACATAATGCCTCCACCCAATCAAAAACAGTTTCTTCATAAACATTTAACAATGATGTCAGTGTCTTCTGCTGTCCTCAAAAAAATTTTTTATTTTTAATAAAAGATGTAGCAAATTTGTGCTTGACAATTTGAAGTCAAATGACACTTATTGACACAATTAAATTACAATTTTTGACACTTAAAATTAAATTAGTACAAATATTGGCTCTTACAACCAAATACAATTATCGACAATTTAATCATTTTCTGACTGTATGCCTTTAATTTCTTTGTCAACGTTTTAAAATAAAAAATTTAAACATCATGATCCTTTAGGAAAATATTTGGTTGCAATAATTTTTTTCTGTGGAAGACTTCATAATCTAGGGCTGTGTCACATGGCACCCACCAAAAAAAAAACAATTATATTTTTCAAGCTAGTAATCAGGACAGTTAAATATGAAGTATCAAACAACAGAGTCTCACCTTGTGTGTATGCTCTGAAGCTGACCATAACCATCTACATGGCTTGCATCTGGCTGAAAACAACAACAAACATGCTTACCTCCCACCTACAATTTTTCAATAACATGAACATTTTTATTTGGCATTGATTATATATCCTAAAGTTTTAAGAAATTATGTTACATGCAAATCCACTTTAAAAAAGAACTGGTGCTTCTATGCACATTTTATATTGGTCAGAAATATGCTTAATAAGATTTTTTCTCATTAGTGTATGATGCTTTACAAGAAATGCACTTGTTTCAAAAGATGTGAACTACTGACTTGTTGTTTGGTGTTGATTCACATAAAAATAGTTTTTTTAATACTCAGTTCAATGAAATGTTTGTTTAAGATCTAAAACAAACCATATTTAAGAAAGAAAATAAGTTTAATGATATCATGCTAAAGAAAATATTAACCCAGTAAAAATTAAACTTAACTAAAAACTAGAATTTGGTTGTCTACAGAACACAAATGTTGCCTGCTTGCAGAGAGATGAATGGCCTTTGTTATTAACCCTTTCCTGTATAGATACACCTTTATTGCTAGGGCGAACAGTTTAGATCCAGATCAGCCGGCACATCGGTGCCGTCTGATCAGGATCTAAACTGTTCCCTTTTTGATTCATTAGGTTATTTCTGACCAAAATGCGACCAGTGCAGATCCTGATCAGACGGCACGGATGTGCCGGCTGATCTGGATCTACACTGGTGGCACATGCATAAAAATGCGTATATATCCAGGAAAGGGTTAATATTCATGTTGTATGTATGTTCAGGATGAAATTCAAGTTGAAATGCTATATCAAAGTTATAAGGCACACTAAGTCTCTTCATAAAATGTACATGTAGAACATGCACATGTCTGAATATATAACAGTTATATTGTTTAATACACTTGAAGACTCTGATCAGATTTCAAATCAATCTGACAACTGGCTAAAGGGACAGGAATGTGATAATGACTTCAAAGCAAAACTTTAACAAAATGTGTCAAGTCAAACAACGGGTCAAAATTCCAATTAGTTCCATAAAAATGTGTGTTACATACATTGTCTTAAATACCACTGCAAACAATGATGAAATTTCAATACAAGCCCACAAACATTTTCCAAGATATAAAAAATATTATACTTCAGGATTGACTCTTGCAGCGAATGCAAAACTTTTACCAATCTCAACATCTATGCCAATGCTCAGGATCACTGTAACTGCCCTTGTTCTTCCTTATAGTTTAGTGGATTTTTTTCAAGAAAAACATAAGAATTCTATTTACAGCAAAAGCTCACCATTAAAACCACCTTTGGGACTGCAAAAACATGTTCTTAATAGTTGGGTGGTCTTTATTTTGGGGTGGAAAGTTGTACAAAGTTGTAAAATGGGACATTGGAATAGAGGTCTTTTAACCCTTTCCTGGATATATACGCATTTTTACGTGTGTGCGACCAGTGTAGATCCAGATCAGCCGGAACATCCGTGCCGTCTGATCTGGATCTGCACTGGTCGCATTTTGGTCAGAAATAACCTAATGCATCAAAAAGCGAACAGTTTAGATCCTGATCAGACGGCACGATGTGCCAGCTGATCTGGATCTAAACTGTTCGCCCTAGCAGTAAAGGTGTATCTGTACAGGAAAGGGTTAATCGAGGAGGTCTTCATTTTGAGGTGGTCTTAATGAATGGTTTCATGGTTAACTGCTTTTCCTGGAATGCCCTTGTATGTGCTAGTACTTACAGGTGGTATAGAAGGTATGGGAGGAGGCCCTCCTCTAGGGGAACAGGCGTACATGGACGGGTAGTAAGGATCTTCCATTGTAGAGGATGTCATTGATGCTGGCTGCAATAAACATCATATAAATTATTGTTTATGTATCAGGTAAGGTCCATCATAAGGCTGAAACTAACTATCTGACAATTCTTTAAGCACCGAGTTTCACCATTTTACATAATGCATCATCCTCAAGTTTGCCATTCTATCAAGGCTGTCGGCAAGATTAATTATCCCTTAACTCCGTGGGAAATGGCTGTTATTCATGGGCGAACAGTGTAGAAACTGATCATCCATACCATCTGATCAGGATCTACAGTCCACTTTTCACATTTTTTTTTTGGTTATTTCTGACAAAGAATTGAACAGTGTAGATCCTTGTCGGACAGTACATTATGTGCTAGCTGATCTGGATTTACACTGTTCACACATGAAATAAAACATGTATAAATAGAGTAAAAGGTTATACTGGTATTTACATTTCTATATTAACTGACTGAAAAACATCCTTAAATACAAGCTGCGTCCACGTCAGCAAGTTGTAAACCATGGTCTAAAATAAATAAAGTTGTAGACAAACAAATATCATTAGTTATAATTTACAGCACTGACATCAATAACTGTCTTCTTAAACAGTCTCTACTGTCCCTATGCTGGTAATAAAATCAAATAAGCAGAGAAAAACGTAAAATTAAACTTAAATAATTGATTTAATTTTTATAATTATCACTCTCTAATGCAGGAGATTAGATTAGTATTGAATGGACTATGAACACAAAATATGTATTTAACCCTTTCCTCCATATGAAGGCCTTTTATCACATGAGCAAACAGTGTAGATCCAAATCAGGATATACATTGTTTTCTTTTTAGTCAGAAATAACCTAATATATCAAAAGCAAATAGTGTAGATCCTAATCAAAAGGCACAGATCTGCCAACTAATCTGGATCTACACGGTTTGCCAAGCCATATAGGCATTGGAGAAAATGGATGATTGGGGACACTGAAATTTATTTTTCATGCATGGTAAAGAAATTACAATGCATTTTTAATTTAAGAAATAGCATTGCATTTTAAATAATGGAACAATTGCTTCTGTATATTTGCTTTCAAATTCCCATAACCTCTGAAGTAATGAAAAGTAATGCAAACAGTTTTCTCAAGGACACAAGTCCCTCAACAAAGATGGCCATTAATCAATCATCAGGTCCATGTTGAAATCCGAGCCTGGGATAGCAATTGTATAAAGCCTTAAGTAACAAAAGCTGTAAAGATCTGTTTTGTAGTTTAATAATGAATGGTCTCTGTGAAAGGGGTAGGACACCCTGAATGGGTGAAATATGATGAAGGGAAGGGGTGGGACAAACTCTTTCAATAACCCATGGATCATTGACTTGTACAAATACAGTCTCTTTTACATTCGGTGGATACAAAAAAAAAGTATCGATCAACTTTTCTTCTTCAAATAAATGCTTGGCCTGTGGTCAATTCTGTGTTTATTGTACATGATAAATGGACAGTATTTACTTGGTCACTTTACGATGCATTCAAATTGATTGTACAGCCGTTTAAAATGCATGGTCAGGCTTTTACAACAATTTGTGACAAAGGCATAAAAGTAATTGCCAAACTTGATTAAATACCTTACTGAAGTTGAACCGCAGTGCATACCAATGTATAACAATCAGAATTACCATACCGGACAGCTAGCAGTCTGATGTAACCCTTTCTCCCATATAATTATAAGCCTATATGGCATGGGCAAACAGTGTAGATCCAGATCAGCTGGCACATCATTTGATCAGGATCTACACTGCTTACTTTGTGATTTATAGGGTTATTTCTGACCAAAAAGCGAACAGTGCAGATCCTGATCAGAAGGTCAGTTATTACTGTTTGCTCATGTGATAAATCCTGGTCACCAATCACATGCTTGTGATTTGAAATTGGTCTCCAATCTTAGTATTATGATCTTGGGGTCCTAAACCACTTGCTTTGAAATTCATTAGGTTATTTCTGACCAAGAAGTGAACAGTGTAGATTGCAATAGAAGCTTTATCCCTTTCCTGTAAAGATACACCTTTATTGCTAGGGCGAACAGTTTAGATCCAGATCAGCCGGCACATCTGTGCCGTCTGATCAGGATCTAAACTTTTCGCTTTTTGATTCATTAGGTTATTTCTGATCAAAATGCGACAAGTGCAGATCCTGATCAGATGGCACGAATGTGCCGGCTGATCTGGATCTACACTGGTCGCACATGCGTAAAAATGTGTATATATCAAGGAAAGGGTTATCCATGGACAACTGAGGTATCATTAAATTGACATATTTTTGTGCTATCGTGCAAGGTAAATGCTCAAATTTAATGCTTAGAAAAATGTCCACGTATGTTTTAATAGAACAATACAATTGTGCGAATTTATGTTATGCAATATATATGGAATATTATAAAAGTATGCATTCTGTAGGTTCGTATTTTTCGAGTTGGGTATGTAAACAATATTGCGCGAGACTGAAGGTCGAGTGTGATGTGGTTTACATACGCAATGAGAAATAATACGAACCTGCAGATTGCATACTGTCATAATGTTCCTTTTATTATATACCCTTCTCGCTCAAAACAAATTCAAATAAACTAAACAACAAAATTTTAGTCAAAAACGTGGTTTACATAATAGCAGAAATAAAAATAGAAACGCGGTAGTAAATTTATGAATGGTGTAGAAAATTTATGAATGGCGTAAAAATACCGTAACGGAAATTTCCTATTTTGGAGTTCGTAATGGCCGGAAAATTACGACAACCTAGTGTGACGTAGTCAACGACATCACATAGAAAATGGAAAGCTGGACATTATCCAATACGGAATTTCTAATCTGAAGAGTTGTATCAATTTGGCGGATTAATGATGCACTATGGTAAAATCAGTTATGGGTATATATACTGGTCATCTATGGTTTCGCATTACTTAACAGTTATCACAATGAAGTAAAGACGAAAAGAAACTTACCTGTTAAATTTTGATTTATTTCTCCTATTCCAACCTTTTCCTGTTATTTAATTCTTAAAATGACCATGGAATATCCAAAAACAATAGAATGCATCCATATGATTGTCATTGGTGTCCGCCATGTTGTCCTGATTACGTCATCATTCGTTTCGCGGTATGTGAAAATTCTTGGAATAAATCGAACACTCGTAGGTTTAGAACACTAAATGTTTAATCAGATAACAAGTCATTTAAAGTGTGATAGGTGAACATGTCAAAACTTTAACTGTTAACTAAATTTTAACAAATAACACCTGTTAATCACACTGACTGTAAAAAATTATTTTGTTTCATGGTCACAGTACTTTCATTCCATATTTAATATTTAGTGGTTGGTTACGTATCTGATTTAAAATTTAGTGGTCGGTTACCTATCTGATTTAAAATTTAGTGGTCGGTTACCTTACTACAATATAAACACTTCCGGGGCTATGGGCGGGGCAGACGAACTTGTAAACAAAGCAAAATAGGACAAAAGTAAGGGCTGAAGGTGAGTTTTTTTGCTTCATTTAAAAAACACTATATTTGATGTATACGAACAAATACTCACCAAGAAACTGCTCATAACTGTTGAAAAAACGTTTTTTCGTCAAACCACAAATATAGGTCAGCAACGTGACAACGTAAACAATCAGTAGAGGGCGCAACGCAAATACCGCGAGACGAACGATGACGCGACACCAATGATGACGAGTATAATAAATCAATATAATTATCATTTGTAGCTTTTGCCCCCCCCCTCCCCCCCCCCTCCCCCCAAATAAAATTTTATACCATATTTAAGGCAAAATTAGGAGAAAGAATCATTCCTAATTCTTCCTTAGCGTTAATACAGGACGACTGCTTCATATTAATGCTGGCAATCCTAACCACAATATATAAGTTAAAATAAATGAATTTTTTATTACTTTATCAATAATGCTTAGCCTAGCTTTTTACAATGTGGACCCCTGGGTCGTTTCCATTTTTATTTTACGCTCTGATATTTATTTTAATATCTATTCCAGTGAAACAGTAACAACTTTAAACTAAATTCTTTAACAAATTTAAATGCAATTTGTTGGGATAAGATTTCATTATAATAGGCTCAATCATGATTCACAGTTGATAAAGTATATGTTTGATGGTACAAAATTCCGATGAAGTTACAATGTGCGATGATTTCACATTCAAACTAAATGCTTAGGTATTCAGACAAAATACATAAACTTTTGAAAACCGATTGCTTAACAGATTATTAATCTTGGAGTCACCTCTGTATTTATTTGAGAGATCAAATTAATGAAGATCAAACAAAAATATATAAATTTGATCAATGGAAATACCAAATGAATAGAAAATGAACATGCTCTTTTTTCTGCACAATTTCAAGATCAATCTCATAATAGTCTATTTTAGATCTGAATAATTGTGTTTCTGTTAAACCCTTTCCTCCATATAAATACCTTTATGGCATGACGAACAATGTAGACCCCTATCAGCCAGCAGTCTGATCAGGATCTGCAGGGTTCGCTTGATTGTAATTTAAGTTTTTTCAGACGAAATAGCAAACAGTGCAGATCCTGATCAGAGGGCAATTGTGTCGGCTGATCTGGATCTACACTATTTGCCCATGCTTAAAAGGTGTATATGGAGTAAAGGAATAATAGCCCTGCTCTGCTAACTTAGAACTTTGAGATAAAATGAAAATTTCTTTTTAACCATTTCAGATGAGCTTATGTCATATTTGTTACCAGTGTAGACCCATATCAGCTTCCACATCCTCAAATTCTTGTCAGGGACACAATTTTTGACTGTTTAGTTAATAAATCCATCAAAAAACACCTTTGAAATGTCCAAACCAAACAAAAGATGAGCCCTTTTTTTTCCTGGCAATCCTTCTTGGTTTTAAATATAATGGGGGTGGGGCAGGAGCGGGGATTAACTTCTTGTAAGCTGCACGAGTTTTCTTTTTATTAGTGATAGCTACATATAATGTTAAACTTCTTCAGGTTCTTAGCATTAACCCTTTCCTCCATAGACACACCTTAATCCGTGCCGTCTGATCAGGATCTGCACTGTTTGCTTTATTTCATTAGGTTATTTCTGATCAAAATGCGACCAGTGCATATCTTTATTAGACGGCATGGATGTGTGGGCTGATCTGGATCTACACTGGTCGAACATGCGTAAAAATGTGTTTATATGGAGGAAAGGGTTAAAATGTTTAGTGAAATTCATCAGCTTTCAGCTGTGATGAAAGATTAATGACCACATGAAGGTTAGCAGAGTCATTTAATCTTTGTACACCAGTGCTTGACTTACAGTGTAAATAGAGACTGTATCTTCTGTAATCTGCCACCATCTAAGATCTTCGAGCCGGTCCAGAACATCTTCGGCACATGTTCTCAGTTCACTTGCATACTTGATTGCTAAAGCTGTCAGACTGCTCCAACATGGTGCCAGGTTCTGAAAAGTAACAAGTAGAATGTTAATGCTGAGCATCAGGTTGCTCGAGGTTTCGAAGTTTTACTGTAATTTGAAAATATTGGAATGATGGAATTAATGCCTGGTCATGAAAAACTGATGCTTGCCAACAGGCTCATCAACCTTTGCAAAACTTAGACATTAACCAGAATTTTCTGTTAGAAAACCAGGGCTGAAGGTTATAAAGCTGAGATTGGAAACCAGTCTCAAATTTCAAGCATCTGATTGGCTGAAATGGCGACCAGTCGCCGTTCAGCCAATCAGATTCTTGAGATTTGAGACTGGTTTCCAATCTCAGCTTTATAACCTTGGGCACAGGTTGAAAATACTGAATCAGGTTTACATGCATCACATACATTTTGCAAAAATGTCTGAGATTATGTAGGTTATCTTAAAGAAGATTTAAAGAATGTAAGTTCACACAATGTTGTTTATTTTTTCAAAACAAAGTGGTTCTTCTGTAACTATTAAATGCTTCAAATGTTATCAAGGTGCCTTGAAAAACATAGTAAAACCACTGAGGAGCCAAGATTATGAGTCTATCCTGTTAATCAAACATAGGAGATAAATATCAACTCAAGAGGAAAAGTCATCAAGTTCTCTCAGATCAGGATGTTTGTATGTTTTAGAATGTTTTGTACAAAACAATGCAAAGTAGTTGATATGGGATAGGTCCAATAGTGCAAAAAGTGCAGTTAACTGTTTTCATTACTGATTGGAGATCTGATCTCCAAAGTTTTTTCTCCTCGTCTTAACCTTTTACTCAATTTATTGTCCATTGAAAGCCAGAAGGGCTTATCAGCAATAGAAAAAGAAGGCTGATGACCCCAGCTGGCTTTCAGTAGACAACATTATGGTATGGGTTTTATCCCATGTGTGAACAGTGTAGAATTAGATCTGCTTCCACTTCTGTACCATCTGCTCATGTTCTACATGTACACTGCTGGTTTCTTGGTCAGAAATAACCTATGAATCAACTAGATGTGAGTTCAGTTGAACACTAGTGTTACCCTCTGGTACTACGTCAGAATAAAATGCAATAACAAACAAGAGGGCCATGACGGCCCTATATCGCTCACCTGAGTACAAAAGTACTCTCAGCTTGTGGTTTCAGACAAGAAGATTTTTAAAGTTTTTCCTATACAAGTCCAGGGAAATAATTTGAACAATCTTTGTAGAGTTCTACTAGAGGATGCTAAATGCCTAATATCTAAGCTCTAGGCCTTGTGGTTTCAGACAAGAAGATTTTTAAAGTTTTTGCTATATAAGTCTATGTAAAATGAAGTGACCCCTGGGGCGGGGCCAATTTTGACCCCAGGGAAATAATTTGAACAATCTTTGTAGAGTTCCACTAGAGGGTGCTAAATGCCAAATATCTAAGCTCTAGGCCTTGTGGTTTCAGACAAGAAGATTTTTAAAGTTTTTCCTATATAAGTCTATGCAAAATGAAGTGACCCCTAGAGCAGGGCCAATTTTGACCCCAGGGAAATAATTTGAACAAACTTTGTAGAGTTCCACTAGAGGATTCTAAATGCCAAATATCTAAGCTCTAGGCCTTGGGGTTTCAGACAAGAAGACTTTTTAAGTTTTTCCTATATAAGTCTATGTCAAATGAAGTGACCCCTGGGGTGGGGCCAATTTTGAACCCAGGGAAATAATTTGAACAATCTTTGTAGAGTTCCACTAGAGGGTGCTAAATGCCAAATATCTAAGCTCTAGGCCTTGTGGTTTCAGACAAGAAGATTTTTAAAGTTTTTCCTATATAAGTCTATGGAAAATGAAGTGACCCCTGGGGCGGGGCCAATTTTGACCCCAGGGAAATAATTTGAACAAACTTTGTAGAGTTCCACTAGAGGATGCTAAATGCCAAATATCTTAGCTCTAGGCCTTGTGGTTTCAGACAAGAAGATTTTTATAGTTTTTCCTATATAAGTCTATGTAAAATCAAGTGACCCCTGGGGCGGGGCCAATTTTGACCCCAGGGCTATAATTTGAACAATCTTGGTAGAGGACCACTAGGTGATGCTACACAGCAAATATCAAAGTTCTAGGCCTTACGGTTTCAGAGAAGAAGATTTTTTAAAATTTCATGTTCAAAATCTATTTTTAACCTCTGTGACCTAGATAGGCAATGGACTGGAACCATTTGAACAATTTTGGTAAAGCTTCATGCAGGTAACATTCCTGCCAAGTTTCAGCAAGATTGGCCCAGGAGTTCAGGAGAAGAAGTCGTTTGAAGAAAAAGTTGATGACGCACGGACGGACGGACGGACGACGGACATCAGGCGATCACAAAAGCTCACCATGAGCACTTCGTGCTCAGGTGAGCTAAAAAAGGCATAACTACATCTTGACCTAAACAACTTGGCATCATCATGAGCAAGTTGTCATAAGCAATATAATTTGAAAGTTCGATGAAGAAATATTAAGAAATGGCAAAGTTATAGCCAGCATTAAGTTTTCGTGACTAACCAATGGACGGAAGGATAGACGGATGGATGTACAGATGATTCTAACTCTATATGCCTCCCACTTCGTGGCAGCATAATCAAATGTCATGAATGTGAAATAAGAAACAACAGTTATTTTCCATGGAGTAAAGGGTTAAGATGTTTGTAATTTGTTTTGATAAAAAATCTGGTCCAGAATGTCTTTGTGTAAGCAACACAATTTTCATTACATTATCTAGAGTGATTGACCTTAGTTTGATAAATTTGCTGTGTTATATTTGTTACAATTGATCATGCCAAGATCAACAAACTTTTATAATGTGAAGATTTGTAAAAGAAGAGTGGTATAAAAAGTACACGACCATTCCCTTATGGTGTGCCTTTAAATATCGTGACCAGTCTAGATCAAGATCTGACTGCTAATGTTTGCAGTCCGCTCTGGATAATAACTGTTTCTCTCTTAGTCAGAAATAACTAATGAAACTTAAAGCAAAGTATTTAGATCTGGATCTAAGTACACAGATGGGCAGACTGATCTGGATCTGAAATAGTCTGTTTTTCTTCAGCAGAAATAGTATAATCAATCAGAAAGTGAACAGTGTAGATCAAGATTTGATAGCACTGATTCTGAAAGCACTGTACTGGTCTATTCTGGCTCAGAATTTTTTTTTAAAATCTAAGAGAGAGTAGTGTAGATCCAGATTTGACTGCACAGATTATAACAGTGCAGCTCACTGATCTGGATCTACAATATTCACACAATCATGCATATGAATTTATCTTTCTTCTGGTTATTATACATAATAATAGTAATACAAATTTCCCCAAAAAACAACTAGTTCACAACAACCTGTTATGAGATCTCAACAATGATTGCTAAATGACAGTGCATTGCAGCCAGTTCTGCAATGAAAATCCATCATTGATTGACATTTATACTGAAAGGATAAAGAAACGCAGGGTAACAATTGGATAGGCAGGTTCGAAAGCTCATGCTCCACAACGGTTTACACTGAGGCAGTGGAGACAAGTTTTATTCACTTTCGACACATGTTAAGGTGTATCATGACCTAATAACTCAATACACAAAGTTTCACTTTATTTGGAGAACGCGTTCTTAATATATCGGAACAAATGTTACCCTGCGTTTCTTTATCCTTTCAGTATATATTGTTGCATGCTGGTAAAATCTGTAGTTTGGGATCAAACAGACAAAAATTATAGCAAAGCGAAGCACTGTTTGATTTTATATGGAATTGTACAAGGAACTTCACTGACATTATCTTTCTCAACATGCTAATCATTGTCTGCTACAATCAATATACCATGTAGGAGCATTCTGTTGATTGCTAAAGTTTGTCTCCGGATCAATAGTTGTCTCCTGTAGGGTCGTATTTGCTCCTTTATCAGGGAATTCCTGTTGAAGCATACGCAATGCCTGGAGACCCTGATGCTTAATTAACCCTTATACAGCAGATGTACTTTGAATTTTGAGCCAGGCTGTGTTAAATAATGTTTTGGAGAAATTTGTTAACATTTTACTCCATGTACCGGGTAGTAAACCTGTTTTCAAAGACCAGTCAGAGGTGGTCTAAAATCAAAAGGTAGTCTTTGATGACAGGTGGGTTTTTTTTAAGTGTAGAGCCTTATAAGCTTGCACATCCTCAGTTTGATCTGGGTCTACACTACAGAGAATGTCCATTACAATCATGCACCTTACACTGATGTTAAAGCTGCTAAAAAATTGAATGTCAATATGCTTTAAACCTTCACTCCATAGATACATTGTACATGTATTACCATACTTTTATTCAGTGTAGATTCAGATCTGTGGGTGCCGTCTGACTAGGATCTACACTGTATTCTTTGGGATTCATTAGTTTTTTTTCTGACCAAGAAGCAAAGAGTGATTCTGTATTATACCTTTGAATCTACACTCACGGCATATGCCATAAAACCCATTTAATGGATTTAGGGTTAAGGTATGCTATAATTCAATTACTGGAACATAAGGGAGCAACGGTTTAAGAAACTTTGCCACCAATGTGACAAGAGCATAGCCTTAATGCAAAAGCCGCAAAGCATAATACTGCCCCTAGACTGCACGCCATCAATATCGATTGTTCAGCTTCACATGCAATATTGCTCATCATTAATCTTTTGCTAAAACTGCAGAAAATAAATGGTTTCCAAATACATGTGAACTATTGACCCCCATCCTGCCTCTCCCTATAAGATTGACTGCAACAGATGTAAAAACCTAAATATTTAAGCAACCATTAACAGTACACATAAAGCTGTGAAGATGCTTATCTGTTTTGTGAAAATGATTATCGCCCATCTGAATGTTGAGCATGAACAAACAAACATATTGTTGGTTGTGAAATACTGTTGGATATGCTGTGAGTTGCATGCTATGCTTGTCAGAGCATCTGTGTGCCCTTGTAAGTTGTTAGAAATCTTAGATTTTCTGGGGTAGTGTAAATTAAAGATAATTAAAAAGGCATGAGCAAAGTTATTTTAACCCTTTTCTAATTGATTACTTTTAAATAACTGTATTTCAGGAGAATAGGGGGATAACTTTTGTGTTAAAAAACATTTGTACCAGCAAATTTGAATGGTTCCGCAGTAGCAGTTCCCAATGCCAAAACTGGTACCTTGGTTTCTAATGTTACACACTTTTCAAGGAGCAAACAACTTCAGAACACTATCTTAACCCTTCATTCCACAGATATGACCTATGGCTTTTGCAAACAGTGTAGATCAAGATCATCTGACATACAACGTAACCATGCATTTAACTTTTGATTCATTTAGCTTATTTCTGACCAAGAAACCCACAGTGTAGATCCTGAGCAGATGGCACAGAAATGGCAGCCGATCTATATCTACACTGTTGGCACATGAGAAAATACCCCAATATGGTTTACAGGAAGCCAGATGGGGACATCAGCCTTCTTTTTCTATTGCTGATCTTTTTGGCTTTCAATGGACATTATATATGGATGAAATCACAAGGGCTAAGAGTGTAGATATAGATGAGCTGCAACATCCATGCCGTCTGCTCTGGATCTTATAGTGGTCAAAAATAACTTAATGAATCTAAAACAGAACAGTGCAGATCTAGATAAGAAAGTACAAATGTGCCAGCAGATCTGGATCTACAATATTCACCCACATGATAAAGTGTATCTATGGAGTGAAAGGATATTTTCGAATTAAGATCAGCAGGCACTTTTGACAATGTAATAAAAATTGTGTTGCTTACTCTGTCACAAAGACATAGTGAACTTGGATTTTTTTTTCAAAACTGGCGACTGTCTTAAAGCAAACTGTTATTTTAACAAGTACTACAATTATCACAATACTGCCTTAATTTCAATCTGAAAGCTATAAAATGTTGACTTTTTAAGTACAATTCACTTACCCTGTAACCCTGTATGGTGCGAAAAGAGTATTTAATGCTTTATTTGTATAGATGCATCTTGTTTCATGGGAATTTAAAGAGTTGAAATTTCAATTAATGGAGATTCTCTTTGTGACCCCCCACCATGAAAAGAAAAGGCAAAATAGGCTAATTTTCAGTCATCAGTCCAATTAATTGAAATGTGTTTATGGTTCAGCATTTGGCTTGTTATAGGGCTACTATATGTAGAACTGGTCAGTACCGAGCATCCAGAGTTATGACAGACAAAATTATGGGTACATGTTTCAGGTTCATTTATCACCTGTCACAGGCTGCCTTTCAAGTGTTAGTTGTGCTTCATGGGCCAAAATAATTGCATTCTCTCCCTATTCAACAGAACATTATAGGGTTTAGCCCAAAAACTGTCTTATCTCATAAAATAGAGATGGAAGCCCTAAATTTCACCCTGAAAAAATCAGGCCAAATACATGTAAATTGATATTTGATATTTTCATCCGTCAACCATTAGTATTGTTGATCCTTAAGTTTTTACTGAATATAGTTGTCATTGTACACAATTTGTCAGTGAATTTACATCTTTGTTTAAAAAGCCCTTGACTCTATGAATGCCTATATCCCTGTATGACAACTGTAAATACAGATCAGCCTGCAGATTTGTGAAATCTAATCTGGATCTACACTTTCTGCTTTGAGATTTACTTTGTCATTTCTGACCAAAGAGTGGACAGTGTACTTTAAATTTGACGACAATGCACAGAGCATATGCAGGTTGATCTGGATCTACAGTGGTCACACATGATGAAAGTAATGTCCATGGAGTCAAGGGTAAGGCAAAATAAGACATGGTGTAACGACTGAACAAAGGAATTCATACATCAAGGGCAAAAACTTGTAAAATGCTTTCTTCAAGTTTTATTAAATGGAAACTACCGGGATTGGAACATCAGTAATTATTTGACAATCCATAAATATCTGATGCCAACAAACCTCAGACCACTATAATTAATGAAAAATGAAGCTGGAGGGTAAAATCTGCATGCTCTGAATAGATGGAGGAACTATGCATTTATTTTACTGTCTAACCCTTTACTCCATAGATACACCTTTATTGCGTGGGCGAACAGTGTAGTTCCAGATCACCTGGGATATCATTGCCATTTGATCAGGATCTACACTGTTCACTTTCAGATTCATTAGATGTGACCAGTGCCAGCTGATCTTGCACTACATGAACATTGGTCACACGTATCAAATATGTTAGTCCCGCTGCGTGACTCAAACAAGGGGGTCCTATGGCACCAATACCCTGTATAGATTTTCATCCTAAACATAAAAAAAATCTTTACAACGTCCGTGGTAGGACTACAAATATGTGTACATATGTGATTCAATGGTAATGCAAACTAGTGGCTGCAGTTACTCACTCATGAAGACAAAGCAGCAAGATTATTTAAAACAAATATATATGTTAAAAATTTATATCAAAGTCAAAAAGACCTAAACCTTTCAAGAAAATTGAAGATAAAAACCCATAACAGCAAAAATCTAGAGAAATTTTCAAATATTGCCTGAGGCACACATTTTCTTATCTTTTTGGGAATTAAAAATGAAAGTAAACTGACATCATCCAGGCTTGTGGCCTCAAGACCTCAAGAATTTTGTCTGCTTCTAGAAAAGGCAATCAATAAACAGTTGATTCCATTGTAACCATCCTCAATTCATTTGTAATAAGCAGACAATTCTGAGCCTCCTTTACAACTTGATCCAGTATTGACAATTTCTCTGGAAATTCTCTGACATTGAACACTTGCAACCTGATGTGCTTCCTTTAGTTACATTATCAAGTCTCTGATTTTGCATTTCAGTGACTGACCTTCAACAGACAAAGATTTAAAACAACATGTACAGAACCCTTATCTTGTTGAAACCTGACCAGAACCCTTATCATATCAAAATCTAATATATTTAGCTGGCTTGTCGTATTACATCCCTATCATTGACAAGGTTTTTGTTTTTCTAACCCTTTCCTCCATTAATACGCATTTTTACACATGTGCGACCAGTGTAGATCCAGATCAGCGGGCATGTTCGTGCCATCTGATCAGGATCTGCACTGGTGCTTTTTGGTCAGAAATAACCTAATAAATCAAATAGCGAACTAGATCCTGATCAGACGGCACGGATGTTCGCCCTCGCAATTAAGGTGTATCTATGGAGACAAGGGTTAACACTATTCTCCATAGGATAAGGCTGTTACATCTGTGCTGTCTCATCAGGATCGCTTCTTGGTCAGAAATAACCTAATGAATCACAAAGGGAACAGTGTAGATCCTGATCGGACAACACAGATACGACAGCTAATCTGGATCGACACTGTTTGTGCATGCAATAAAACCTGTATATATGGAGTATTTAACCCTTTCCTCCATAGACACACATTGATTGTGTGGGCAAACAGTGCCATCTGATCTGAGGATCTGCACTGTTCGCTTTTTGATTCATTAGTCTTTTCTGACCAAAATGGGACCAGTGCAGATCCTGATCAGACGGCACGGATGTGCTGGCCATTTTGGATCTACACTGGTTGCACATGCGTAAAAAAGCGTATTTATGGAGGAAAGGGTTAAGGGTTATTACAATTACCAATTACTGTTACGATTTTTTAAAAAACTTATTTCAATGCTTTTATCAAATTCAGCAAATTTGCATCATTCTCTGCACTTAGCAATTTTGTACCAAGATTAATTAACAGAATAAAGATAAACTGACAATTTAAATAATTATAACTGTATCAAAATCAATTTGGAAAATTATCAAACAATTATTAATTATTTGCCCGATGAAAGATTTAATCTTTATTATTACAGACTGCACTGATGCCATTAGCTGATCAGACAGACATGATGTCCCCAAAAACAATACACTTATCTTGATGGGGGTGGTAGCATGTCATGTCAGCCCTTAGGGATCAGTCAATCTGTCCTGATCCTCTTACAATCCACATTAAAAACTACAAATTAACAAGTTTGATTGAAATCTGATGATTACCTTATCCTATAATCTACCTGACTATCAACAGTTAAAGCCGAGACAAATTAATTTGAATTTACAAAGACGTGTATGATACTTAGTCTTTGGAAGGCTTTTAGACGCTGTTAGGGGGAACTGTTCATTATTTGATACCATCTGATGTAATTAATATTACAGGGTATTTATACAGGACATGTGAGGAAATAGACATGAAGTCTATTACACTCAATTTAACTGAATTTATCAAATATTTGTTTACACATCATTATAATATTAGTTCTATCTTATTATACCGCATTAAATGTGTAACATATTACAGGTACTGACTTTTTTTCTAATATTTAAAAAATTTAACCTGCCAATCAGCAGTTTTACCAGGAAGAGATACCCTGAATCAGGAACTTGCCATGGTGAAAATTTTCAAAATTTCCAAGTCAAAACTAAGAAATGTGAAAATCCAGTTCCATCCCATAAAAGTGTTTTCCTTCATAATTTAAAAATGCTTAGTGTTGGAAATCAGAATTAAGAACTAATGGATTAATCCGATAGCTTTTCTTGTGATTGTCACAACAAGAAACCTCCCTACCAAATCTGAGGACTCTAGTCAAATTGTTGTTGAGTTATTGATCGATTGATCGAGCATGGTTGCTTACAGGCAGAGGGATGGACCAACAAACGGACAGACGAACATGTGCAAAGCAATATACCCCTGCTTCTTCGACGGGATGGGGGTTGGGGGGGGAATAATAGGTTTACATGTCATCTGTGGAATCGGACGGCATCTTACACCATCTCCTCACAAATTCAGGAACAGCAACTCTTATAAAGTTAGTTTTTGCCGACATAAATTCACAGAATGTATGAATCTTGGGAAATTTTGTGACAATTCATTGCCTTTGTGATTAATCAGTATATCACTAGTTACGCCACACTTAATGTACCAGTTTTATATACTTCAGCATCATGATCTCATCATAATCCATTATGTACATGAACCAATATCAAATTGTTGATAAAATCTACTTATTTCACTGATTCATGCCCCAGTAGTTTTATGTGATACAATCTTTACTTATTCAACTGTAATAATTCAGTTTTTATTGTTTAATGTCCATCTATTAGTGACGTTTGTAAAAACTGAAGCCTTACGCACAATGGATATATGTACATTTATATTATGAACATGTAATTTTTATCTAGAAAACACAAGTTCTTTCAAATTATTATTTAATGTATTTCATCGTATAGTTATTTGAAACACTAAAAGTGATAAAGAGAACCAATTGGAAAACATTTTAAGAACAGGAAGTATGAATAAATTCACAGAATGTATGAATAGATTCAAAGAATGTATGAATAAATTCACAGAATGTATGAATAGATTCACAGAATGTATGAATAGATTCAAAGAATGTATGAATAAATTCACAGAATGTATGAATAGATTCACAGAATGTATGAATAGATTCACAGAATGTATGAATAGATCCATATAATGTATGAATACATTCACAGAATGTATGAATACATTCACAGAATGTATAATGTATGAATAAATTTACAGAATGTATGAATAAATTTACAGAATGTAAGCAGAAATTCACAGAATGTAATAAATTTTCAGAATGTATGAATAATTAAATTATAAATTCACAGTAAGTAGCAATAAATTAACAGAAATAATGTAAACAAAAAATAACATTTATTCAACAGACATTATGACCAGTGCCACAACAAGCATTTGAATCTGATAACAGAATACTATACAATGAAAACACATTGCCTTGACTAGACCCCTAGTGGAGCTAGTGTATAGACATACATCATTCTCTCCCAGAAGAAATCCTGTTCACGGTTTTCACTGAACTTTACATAGGACATGGTGAACAAAGTTTCTTTTGAAAACAAATATGTACATGTACTGTAACTGTAAAATTTGTGATTTCTCAGCATTTTCATGACATTAAACTTTCTGCAAATTACCTCTGTTCTACTCTTAATGCTTTCTTAGACACAGAATGGATCACTCATGAGTTTTTCCAAGCCAAATGTAGCAATTCTGTACAACACTTGCTGAGCTTGTGTAGAAAAACTCATGATTGCTGGAAACATCAACAAGCGATTTCAAAATTTATCTGCCTGGAAAAGACAGATGCAATTATATTTTCTGTGAGACTAATTTTCTTTCAGATTGTTTTCAATACCCAGGATGCACCAGTCGATTCCCTGGATTCCTTATGGTTCTTAACATTTAGTCAAACAGAAAATTGCAAAAGACTCTCTGATAAGTATTTACTCCAGATACATCTTTATTTTGTGGGCAAATAGTGTTGATCCAGATCAGCCAGCACATCTGTGCTGTTTGATCAAGCTCTACACTGTTCGCTTTTACATTCATAAGGGTATTTCGGACCAAGATATACAATGTAACCAGTGCAGATCCAGATAACACAAGTTAAAATGCCTGTATATGAAGTACATGGATAAGTAACATCATTTTATCAAAAATTGCTGTTTTAATATTTCTATTCTATTTCATCCTGCAACTTACAAAATATGATCGTTGACAAAAATTTCTGGTCAGTTTTGTCACAGCCATAGCCCAAACAGATTAAGGCTGATGTTAATGCTGAAGATTTCCATATTGACAAGGAAAATCCTGATAAATGACTAACAACATCTGTTGCTGAATACCTTCTTGGCTTAACATCCCATATCAGGCTTCAACTGCCGCTTTAGTGCAGATGCAGATTTTTTATTAGGCTTCATTATGCTCAACCCAAATGATATTCAAGCAGGGTGTTCCAGAAGACAAAAAGGAGTAAAATATGAATAACAATTAAAAAATTTTGCAGAACTAAAATAATGTGTACAATATTTTTTTTTACAATGTAAAAAACCCCAAAAAGTTGTAATAAAATAAATGTGGTCAAAATTCTTAGATTTAGTTAATGAAGTGTCAGTGATGTCAGGCAGTCATTTTGGTCAACTGACATGATAATTAACTACAATTAATTTCAAACTTGAATGTCAATCACTTTTGTATAATTATCTATGTTAATTGTTTATCATAAGTAAGGTGAAGCTGATGATAATTATCTACTGTTATACTGCTGTTATCTGCTGGGATCTTGACTACTATCTTACTTCAGTCAGCTGAGATTACATCCTCAGGGAATATTTAAAGTCATTATCTAATAAGTAAGGTATAAAACAAATCACTTAAAAGATATAATTTGATTTGGCTTGTTGTTGTTGTTTTGACATCCAAAGACAGCAAGTCTGGTAAGAATGATTGGCATGTGTCTTACGGAATGATGCTGAAGAGTCCCTCAACTTCATGTATATTCCAAATGTATGACCAGTGGCAGTGTATTTCCAACTTAGCCTGTACATCCATGCAGTCTGATCAGGATCTACACCAGACAATTTTAGATTCATTAGTGCTGACCAATAAGTGAAAAATGTCCATGACATAAAGGCTAAATATTTTGCATTGTCTGTCACCCATTATCCTATAGATGAAAGGTATTGAGCTGTTCTACAAAAATCTAATTTTATATTTATTATTTATATAATATTAAACAAATAACAAGCAAAGTGAGTGCTGATGTGCATGCTGCTCTGTGTCTTCACATGTCACAAATGTGTCCTAAATTGTTGTTAATGTTTAAAATGTTCAAACTCAGATTGGTTTATTTCCTTGATATATACGCATTTTTACGCGTGTGTGACCAGTGTAGATCCAGATCAGCAAGCACGTCCATGACATCTGATCTGGATCGGCACTGGTAGCATTTGGGTCAGAAATAACCTAATGAATCAAATAGTGAACAGTTTTGGTCCTGGTCAGATGGCACGGATATGCCGGCTGATCTGGATCTAAACTGTTTGCCCTAGCAATAAAGGTGTATCTATACAGGAAAGGGTTAAACAAAAGTATTAGTGTCAAATATTTTTTCATACTCTGAGCTTTTCTATATACTCATTGAATTTATGTTTTTAACATTGATTCTAGGAAGTTAGTATCAATATCACCTACTTTTCTACCCACTTCATTCAATTAACCATCTTAATTGCAGAGAGTGTAATACTTAGCGCCTATAAGAATGCCAAATTGGTTTGGCACAGCAGGCCAGGTGATTATCTTGTCTAGCAGTCAGGTGCCACACCACTATGATATAGTTCTCTGCACCTCTATCTATTGTTATCATGTAACAGCATGTACTGTGGTCATTTTACATCTGTTAGTGCTAATCTGATAGCTTTCATATACAGTATCACTGATATTGAATGATTTATTACAGACTTTAGTTAAAAAATAGCTCAAGTTTTTCTTCCCTATACATGTAAGATTCTTTGGGTTATTTCTGATCAAGAAAAACACTGTAGATCCAGATCAGATGACACAGATATGCCAGTGATCTGGATCTAAAGACTGTTCGCCTATTATATGACAAAACCTATTGAGTAAAGTGTTAACCCTTTCCTGTATAGATACACCTTTATTGCTTGGGCAAACAGTTTAGATCCAGATCAGCGGGCACATCCCTGCCATCTGATCAGGATCTAAACTGTTTGCTTTTTGATTCATTAGGTTATTTCTGACCAAAATGCGACCAGTGCAGATCCTGCAGATCACGGATGTGCCGGCTGATCTGGGTCTACACTGGTTGCACATGCGTAAAAATGCGTATCTATCAAGTAAAGTGTTAAGGTACAGCTGTAGTTTATGTTGCCCAATTTTACAAGCACACCTAAGTCATGACGTAGTTCATCAAACTGGTCAAATCCTGTACAAAACATCAACAAGTTCAAGTGGTTCCCCAAGTAGCAATTTGAGCCCTTGAAATTCCTGCTAATCTTAATGTATTGGCACTTACTTGAAGCACCAAAGTACACTGTTTCAAGTATGTCACAGAAACTGTCTCTTGAAAACTACAACACAGCTATGATGTGGGTTTATTTATTCAATTTGCTCATTAACCCTTTCCTCCATAGCTATGCCATTATGGTTTGGGCAAACAGTGTAGATCCAGATAAGCCAGAACATCTGTGCCGCCTGACAAGGATCTGCACTCAAGCCTGTTTGCTTTTAAAATTATAAGGTTATTCTTGACCAAAAAAGCAAACATTGCAGATCTGGATCAGAAGGCATGGCTGATCTAGATCTACACACTTTGCACATGCATAAAAAGGCCTATAATATATTATATGGAGTAATGAGATAATGGTGTGTTCTGAATAAGTACATTGTACTTCCATCCATTGAACCATGGTACAATAATGCCAGACTGTGGGAAAATAAAATCTAACTCCAAAAGGTTTTGTATGTATTATGGAAATTGATGTTTTGTTTCAAGTGCAACACTGAACACTGCATTAGGTTAAATCAATTTAATTTATAGAACTGTTTTAAATTATGTAGGAGGCATAAAGATAACAAAGTCGTCAAATGTGGTATTTTAGGTATGTGCGTCCTGTTTCCTTTCGAATCAAATTAAATGTTGAAATTGGTAGTAATTCTAGTATAACAAACCACCATGGTCAACAAACATAAGACTTTCCAGGTGTAAATTGTTTGAATGACCTTTCAGAAACCATAAAATGATAGTCAAATATGGACGCTTTCACTTAATGTCAACTTACCACAATAGAATGATATAAGACATAGATAATTGCCAATCTTCTGCAAGTAGTTTAATGGCACAAATTACATTTCCAACGCTTTAAAACTAATTTTGATGAGACATGTTTAACTTTATGTATCTACACTATTTATACATGCCATAAAACTTGTATATATGGAGTAAAATGTAGACCAAGATCTGACAGCACTAAAAATCAGGGTACATTGTATACTGTGCAGCTATTCAGTGAATAAATTCTGACTGTTTATTTCACTCCTATGGACAACGAAGGCATGGGGGTGGCTTAACCCTTTCCTCCATAGACACACCTTTATTGCATGGGTGAACAGTGTAGATCCTGATCAGCCAGAACATAGTTTCTCTTTTTTTAGTTATATTAGTTGGTGACATTTCTAATGTTCTTCATTGGAAAAAGTTTCCCTGCAATTCAGAACATTTTTGTTGTAGTTTTAATTTCTTATTATTTCTTACCCACTCATTTTTAAATGGATAAAAACCACACCTACACAAATGACTTGCTGCCAGACACCGTTTGATTATGATCAGAAAAAACAAGATTAATAGCCTGATAAAAACACCATATTTTTTCATTATGTTGAAGATCAAAGCTGTACAGCTGCTTTGTCAGACTAAATGTATATGTTTAGATATTAACAGCATAATAAAAGAATTTCATTTCAACAAGGTATGATAATTTTCCAATCATTTGCATATAAATTATAAATTTTTTTGAAGGTGAAGTGTTAGCAATGGTTAATGCAGAAATAACAGTAAATTCATTATCATAGTGTTGTATTATATGATATCACAGTTATTAACATTATAGTATGGTTTTATTGATCTTAATATTATTTATCTATACAATTAATCTTATTGAAAAAATAGCCTAAAGACAGTCCAGTCTGTAACTGGTCTTTCCAATGACCACCCATTAAGTTTCCATTTTTGGGGGATTCTCTCAATTATAAGCCAAAAATACCCCTTATTTAAGGAAAAAATGACCCTTCAGCTAAAATCCCAGGGGTCAAAATGAAATTTCAAGGGTAAAAAGGGTCATCTCCCGGGTCAAATGGAACCCCTGTTAAGGCTTGGGACATGAACATTGCTGGATTAATAACAGTAATAGTGTTCTCCACCTGTCCTATATAAAGTATAAATTTCCTAATATGAGAAGTCTCTTACATTATTTGAGTATAAAAAGTGAGCTGTTGTGGTCCAAAATTAGGCTTCTCTGGACCAGGCTACATGTATAATAAAACTTTGCTGTTATGACCGGAACACCCATAAATGTAAGTTAATATTTAAAAAATTACCCCAAAGGCAGACCAACACTTGTGGAAAGATTTCCAAGAAGCCAGTGTCCCTTTGCTAAACACAAAGGTGTGGGTGATCTTTTCCTTCACAACATTTCTTTAAAATCATGTAATTTTTCCAAAGAAAGTCACTTGCCATTCCCCTTGCAGAAATAATAAGGCATGCACAAGTCTCTTCCTACAGAAGAGATCAAAATCCCAGGTGACCCTAAATACACCAACGCAGCTATATCAGTGAATGCTATACATCAATAAACATGAGTAGTATTCATAAAATTATATTCATTATACATGTTATTTATAATAAAACTTAGAAACCCATGGAAACTGTTAAAGAATTAATCTATATACAAACCTGGGCTGTGTATGGTGGGTTGGCCAGATCAATTCGGTCATCAATAAGTTTATCCCTAATCACTAGTGTCAGTTGAAGCTTTGGGTATGTGATCAGCACTTCTGTGGTTTCTGCTTGACTAGGGTATTGCTCCCTTTCCCCATTATCCCTAGGGCTAGGGGATGGGGGTGGGACATCTGTCAGTAGATTATCTAAGGTTGGTCTAACAGCCGCATGAGTCTGGCCCTGGTGTACCTTTTTCTCCTCTTTTTCTAATGTGAGATATACACCCGTTGCCCCCGTTTCTTTTAGAGTTTTAACAGCATCCAGAAGTTTGAGTCTGTCATCCTCTGAATTAACTCCAATAGCATCCAAATCAGGTGCACCTATTTGTTTACAAATTTCAAGATCATCATAACCGTTATCTAGAAATGACTGCGTATAAGATTCTAAATCCAAGGATTTAAGCCAACTTTCTACAATATTGTCCGTCATTTTTTATCCAAAAACAGTGAAAATATGTGTAAACCTATCCAATAACATTATTTAAATCCATCAAGTTGCTGTGTTCTAACCACACTAACATTGGGATTTTCTTGTGTGCAGTCATGCGCACGCAGTGGTTATTTTGGTGCGTGACGTTTATTGGAAAACACCGCTGATAAAAATAGCAAAACACGGCGGCAAACCGGGAGTGTAGAATTAAGGTTAGAGACCGGTAAATATCGAGAAAATTACTCATTGGAACCATGTCAGTGGCAAAACATTTTGTCAGTGGGGGAGTTAAATCAGATTCTTGGGCACACCGACCTTACACTTGCCTCAAAAAGCATATGTGGCCAGTTTTCACACTTTCTTTTTTGTGACCTGGTATTACTGTCAGATTGTAAATAAAGACATAACTACCAAATAGTGGATGAATAAGCAAATACAAGTTATCTAGGCGAATTAGCTCCAACCCCTCAGCTCGACAATGTTGCATACATGCATGAGACTGAAATAAATACATCAGTTATGTAAAATAGAATGAAAGAGATAAATCTCGAATGGAACTTTGTTCAGGTTATCTGTTCCTTAATTGTTTATGGTTTCTCATTTGAAATTGAACGTTTGATAAACCCATGTTCTCTTTCCTCTCTACTTTTTAGATTCGTAGGGAGGTTGTGCTTTCTAGGTGTGGCAATTCCTGATATGCATTTTTCACTTTTGAAAGTCGTCTTAAACGCAATATAAAATGCACCTCCAATCTCCTTTCCCTGCTGATTCAATATCGTACACTCAAAGATAAAGGTATTGAATATTAGTACTTATACCAAAGCTGAAATTAGTTTTCTATTGAATCACATATTATTTAATTTTCATATAACTGCATTGGTTCCAGCAATGTACGTGCATATTCCTTTAAATAATGACCAAGTCGTCGCTGTTGTCTGTCTTTGTAGCTCTCGTTGTATCTGCTTTGGCACAACAAACAACGACAATGTATGTTACAGTTAAAAATATAAGATTAAATAATCGTCGGTTACCACGTCATAAAGTGAGTAAAACTGTGAAGGAAGAGCAGTATTGCTTACTTGCTGGACTGAGCTATCTTTCTGCTTAACATCTCCCCAAATAATGACTAGTCTCTTACCGCGATATACACTCCTTATATTTGGAAATTCGTCATCAAATTCTAGAGAGATGTGTGTGTTTAAAAATTTTCTTTTATGTGTGTTGAAATTTTCTTATACAGGATAGTTGCCGAAACTGCTAGCAATTGCGGTCGCCCGCAGGACACAAAATGTCAAAGGTAAGAACCATGTGCAGCCATAGTGACGAGGTTACTGAACTTCCTGATTTTTCTTCAATGTACAGATTACATAGTTTTGGATACATGGTATTGAATAACATAATCCAAGTTAAGAAAATTTGTAGGATTTGTATTGAGCAAAGTTGTAATGCACATTAAACTAGTAAACATTTGGTTATAAATGGTAAAGCAATGTGTAAGACTATGTTTATGTTCTTGAATATTGAATTAAATTTTTGAAATTTAAAATATCAAGTCATGAGGCTCTATATTGGTGTACAGAGCATTTAAGGTCATCTATGGGCATATTTTGACACATGGCTCAATACAATCCTCAGTGAAATGTTAAATACAGACGGATACAGATACATTAATCATATTTAATTTTATAGTCAGTTTTTTTTTAAATATTATTAACAGAACAAAAACATGTTGTGTGAATTAAACTTGCACATTAGATTCTGCAAGTTTATGTTTGTTTTCTTTTTAATGTTTATAGAAAACGTATCCAAGATACACTTTATCTACAGGGCCGCAAAAACGCATTATGGCCTCAAACGAAGATTCCGTAAATGATAATGTGTCGCTTTGTAATAATTGTTTACACCGGAAGTTAATAAAACGTGTGTAAGAAATGGGGTGTTTAAAACGACAATATTATCCTTTTGCCGATTAATTTTAATGAAACAAAGTACTTATTTATGTAAAGTGATATCTGGAATTACCATGAGATATATTAGTCTTTTAAATTTGGATTGCCATTACATTACCAGATTGTAAAGTAGACAAAGTGGCATAGTCCTCGGATACTCATTATCTGGTGATCTATGTTCACAGTAATACTTCTAGAGAATTATCCTTGGCTCCAAAATGTCATGAAGTAAGACTTAGATAAAGACCATAAAGAAGAGTAAAAGAAAAAAGTTTTAATGATTTATTGCTACAATAAAATTTCCTCAAGTTGTTTCAAAATAAATTTAATTCAACATCAAAATTATGATAATAATAACAAGGTGTCTAGGTATCAGATATTTGTTATTTCAAAATGTTATTATGCCCTTTTTGTAGCAACATCTAATCTTTTAGCCGACTTTGTGAAGAATATATTGAGCTATGTATTTTGTCATCAACATCTCATTTCTGTTTTAAAGGCCTGTGGAACCTTGTATTTGTAATATGTTACAAAACACTGCATACATGCCAAGTCTCACGCCGTGATGTAAAAACTCATGTAATTTCACCCACCCTCACGGTCTAACGGATAAAAACAAAAAACTCGCATATTTTTGTTTATTTCTCTTACAAAAAAAGTCTTCTGCAGTGCAAATTTCAATGTCTCCAAAAAGTCCGAGGATCGCCGAAATGAAAGCGCTTGATTGACAGTGATTATTGGAAATTATGACATTTTGTTTATTTCATCTGCTGCAATTACCCTGGGGCAATGGATTAACATCCTATGTTGGATAAGGTGTTATTAAATTATCTTTTCTTATTAATTGATATGTTTACTCAAACATCTTTATGTCTCAGATGGGGTACAATTTCAATGCAATAGTTACCGTTTTTGGCTACGGATGGGTAAACGTCTAGGGGCATTACTTTGAAGGTGTTAATTGTCAAGAGTTTTGGTTTTAATTGTCATGTTGAAGCATTAATCCAAGCTGAATAAAAACAAGATTTGTCAAATTTTTGGGCCCTTCTTTCCCCTTTATGTAAAGCTACAAGAATAATTTTTATGCAATTCTAGACTTTCTTCATAAATGCCAAGTCAGTAATTGCATTTAGTGGATAACTAATGGCTTGAATAGTATGAACTTTCAGTGGACATTTTTAAAGTAAATGTGGCATAAAGATTTTAGTCACAAATATTTTATTTGATTTAAAAAAATGTGTTTAATTGTCTTATTACTTCATTAAAGTAATGTAACTGACTGTTGACTTTACTTTTTATAAAAAAAGGTAAAGGTATATAAGAACATTTAAAATATACCATGTTTCGACACGCTTTAGAAAATCTCACTTATTTTTGCTCAAATCTAACTTAAAAATGTCACCAGTCTCACTTAATTATTTTTCGATACCTGGCATATATGCACTGTAGTAAGAGCTTTTTAACTTTGTACACTTGTTTTCCATAATATTTCAAGTTGTATGTAAAAAAAAACACTCCAAGTTTCATTTTCAGGAATCTGTGGCCCTTTTTCAACAAGAACATAAGGTTACAATTTTGTGGCAGCTCATACAAGCTGATAACTTTCTTGTTACTTTCTCTACAGCTTTCAAATTTTGGCACACTGTTCACCATATATCAAGTTGACGAGACATCTACCATTGCTTAGTACTTCTAACGTGAAATGTCAAAATCCCAGTTGGACATTGTCACGGAAATTGACCATTCCCTGACTTACTGTACTTATGTACCACACGTTTTACCACTTAGTCCATTCCTCCCTTGCGGCATATTTTCTCATCAATGATAATTGATATCCTATAACCTCCAAAGAGATTAATGTTTTTTGAAATATACTTATGGCATTGGGTTTTATAAGATGCTGCATGCAATGTTTGAAGTTTAACATGATCCGCGTAGCTATGGGGAGTGTATTTTGATTAGTCTATAGCAAGGTTTCTTAATTCTGTGAACTATTTCTTGTTAAACCACTTCTCTGGAATTATTGCTTGTTCAAACAGACTTTGGAGATTTATCCAACCAATGAAAGGCACTTTCTTACATTTCTTACAAATAAAATGTAGATAAGATATCCCGTCTATGTGCAACAGTTTGGTTTTTAGTGTTATTTAATTTATTATTAATCAAAAAGACAAACATAGGAACATTGAGGATACAGTCTCCTTAAACCTTATTGTAGTGTGACTGATATCAATGCTATTCCCTATTCAGCAAAAATACCGACTACCGTACAAATAATAAATGGACCCATCAGCATTTCAAAGTAAGAAAAGTCCAGTTATTAAACAATTATACCTAGTAACTATTTAGAAGCTTGTCCTATCAGCCTGGCAGGGTAGCTTAATCATGTCTGCTATCTGCCTGTCAGCCTTGGAGAGGGATCTGAATCCAGCCTGTGTAATGCTGACATTTTAGATACTTAGTGGTGTCTCATATTGTTTATTATGTTCCAGAAATGATGGAATGAGTTGATTGGAAAAAAATAAAAATGGGACTTACAAAACAATACCTCCGTTATGCACCGAGTGAAGTCTTTGGTGTGATAGCAGGAAATAAAGCCAACATCATTTACCTGAAAATCAATGGTAGTCATGGAAAATACTGTGCCACTGGAGCTTGTGAAGATGTCATTGTTTGGGATATTCGTACTGGAGAGAAGGTTTGTTTTTAGGCACTTTGTACATCTTAAACCCTTTCCTCCATCTATATGCCTTTATGGCATGGGCAAACAATGTAGAACAAGATCAGCTGAGCTGGCACATTCATGCCATCTGATAAGGATCTGTGCTGTTTGCTTTTTGGTCAGTACAGGGATTTCATTAGATGCAAATTCCTGCAATTTGATGCAAGCAAACATGGATTTTTCCACTTTTGACCTTACCTAATTCCGAGCATGGGGTCATTATGATGCAGGAGAATATGGTAAAAGAGGTCAAATTTTGCACAATAAAATGTATCTATTGCATTTTAAATATGAAGAAAATATCTGTTTAACCCTAGAATACAAATATAAATTAAGTTGAAGCAATTTTATTAGTAGTAAAGTTCACTGAATACAGTCTTTGACTCTTGACTACCTGATTATGACCCTTGAAAGTTCTCAGTAGGGGTCAAATGACCCCTGGTTTTCAAAAGCTATTGAAATCCCTGTGTCAGAAATAGCCTAATAAATAAAAAAGCAAGCAATGCAGATCAGACTTCATGGATGTGCCAGCAGATTTGGATCTTCACTGGTCGCACATGCGATAAAAATTTAAAATGTATATATATCTTTGGAGTAAAGGCTTAGATACACCTCATTTATATCTATGCATAGTTAATTGCTAATTGTAAACTACCAGTAGTGAGTTGAAATGCTTACAAGTTACATGTGTAAGAGAGGAGAAGTATTATTTTAACCCTTTATTTGTTAATAAGTTATAGAATTACCTTCATACAGGCCAGTCTTCACTGAATGCTTATAGGCATGTTTTATCAAAATTTATTAACTGGTAGGCGAACATTGCAGCAATCAGGGATATCAAACATTGCTTAAGTGAAGGCTGATCTGGGTCTACACTGGTCATAAGCTGTACTTAGCACTTAAAAGCTTTATAAAAATTCTTTTGTTTGAAGGGGCATATTCATGACTGTATCCATTCATTATTTTGAATTGGATGTGCATTATTTGAGTCAAACTGTAAGGTGCAGTAAATTTAAATGCATAACTTGAAGGTAGATTTTTTTATGCATTAAATACAGGTGTGGTAAATATTAGTTATCAATAATGAAGGTAAGATATCCATAACCTTTGATGAAAAAAAAAAGCATCATGCAAAGAATTAAGGATCTGTTTCGGTCTTTTGTGTTATTCACAGCAACAAATGAATTTTGTTATGTACATTTATAGCATTTGACCCTGAAAGGAGAGAAGCATGAGGTTACAAGATTGGCATGTTCCCCTGATGGCCATCACCTAGCAGCGGGATACAATGATGGCAAAGTGTGTGTGTTCAACCTTCACAGTGGTGAGAAGACAGTCACATTTGGTGGACACAAATCAACAGTGACAGCTTTGGGATATGACCAAAGGGGGTTAAGACTGGTATCGGGTGGCAAGGTAAGAGTAACCATTTATAGTCCACACGTATCCACATGTATATAACTTATATCCAGTTTGCGACCAGTGTTGATCCAGAGCAGCATGCACATCTGTCCTGGATGTCCAATCTGGATCTACACTGTTCCTTTCTTTGTCAAATAATAATCTTAAGAAAACTAAAACCACCCTCACGTTGTACATGTAGACCTAATGAAGTTCACTATTGGTTTTTCTGTTCCAAAAATGAGTTGAGCGCCGACCTAATATATATCTCTTGCTTTATTGAATCATTTTGCCTATTGAAATTCAGGTTGTAGGGTAACTCCTGCGAGGTGATTTCTTTGAAATAATTGTATTGTTCACATTAAGTTTAATCTTGCTCAAAGTTCTGACAAAAAAAACTAATATTTTCCAAATGCTTATGAAAATTACTTTTCTGAAACCGTTTTCAATCAGTTAATCTGTGTTTTAGTACAGTTGAACTTCCATGGCTCGAACTTCATGGGACCGGCAGATTTGTTCGAGCCAAAGGTTGTTCGAGCGATCCGTGGTTGGTGCATGCTTGTGAGACTGCGTTTTTGTTCACTAAACTAAGCTAATACATAACAATTAATAATGTTTGTTATTTTAATGTATTAAATGTAATTCATTATCTCATTAAAAATCAATTTTTCCCTTTTTATACGCCCGTTTGAAAAATGGGACGTATTATGGGAACACCTGTGGCGGGCGGGCGGATTGGCGGGCGGGCGGAGTCCACAGGGTTTCCGCTCTCTAAGTCAAAGAGTTTTCATCAGGTCTTTATCAAACTTGGTGAATATGTTGGTGTGCATAATGTCTCTACCAAGTTCTATAACTAGCAGCCAAATCCCCCCAGGCACTCCTGAATTATGGCCCTTTAATTGTCCAAAATTTGGGTTTCCGCTCTCTAAGTCAAAGAGTTTTTGTCCTGTCTTTATTTATCCCCCCGCCAAAGGCGAAGGGGATATTAGAAATGCTCTTCGTCTGTCAGTGCGTCTGTGTGTTCGTGTGTCTGTCTGTCCGTCCTAAACAATTTTGTCCGGAGCATAAGTCCAAAACTACCCGAGGGATTTTATTCAAACTTCATACACTGACAGAGCACATTGGTAGGTAGTGCAGTGTGCAAGAACAATAATTCTACCTTGCCTATTTTTAGAGTTATTCCCCTTTATCATATTTACTTGATAAATTTTGTCCGGAACATAACTCCAAAACTTCTTGAGGGATTTTATTCAAATTTCATACACTGACAGAGCACATTGGTAGGTAGTGCAGTGTGCAATAACTCTACCTTGCCTTTTTAGCTCACCTGTCACGTAGTGACAAGGTGAGCTTTTGTGACCGCCTGATGTCCGTCGTCCGTCGTCCGTCGTCCTTCGTCGTCGTGCGTCGTCAACAATTGCTTCAATCGACTTCTTCTCTGAAACGGCTTGGCCAATTTTGATGAAACTTGCCACGTATGTTCCTTGCATGAAGCTCTTCCAAAGTTGTTCAAAGAAATCAATTCCATGCAGAACTCTGGTTGCCATGGCAACCGAAAGGAAAAACTTTAAAAATCTTCTTGTCTGAAACCACAAGGCCTAGAGCTTAGATATTTGGCATTTAGCATCCTCTAGTGGAACTCTACAAAGATTGTTCAAATTATTTCCCTGGGGTCAAAATTGGCCCCGCCCCAGGGGTCACTTCATTTTACATAGACTTATATAGGAAAAACTTTAAAAATCTTCTTGTCTGAAACCACAAGGCCTAGAGCTTAGATATTTGGCATTAAGCATCCTATAGTGGAACTCTACAAAGATTGTTCAAAGTATTTCCCTGGGGTCAAAATTGGCCCCGCCCCAGGGGTCACTTCATTTTACATAGACTTGTATAGGAAAAACTTTAAAAATCTTCTTGTCTGAAACCACGAGGCCTAGAGCTTAGATATTTGGCATTTAGCATCCTCTAGTGGAACTCTACAAAGATTGTTCAAATTATTTCCCTGGGGTCAAAATTGGCCCCGCCCCAGGGGTCACTTCATTTTATATAGACTTATATAGGAAAAACTTTAAAAATCTTCTTGTCTGAAACCACAAGGCCTAGAGCTTAGATATTTGGCATTTAGCACCCTCTAGTGGAACTCTACAAAGATTGTTCAAATTATTTCCCTGGGGTCAAAATTGGCCCCGCCCCAGGGGTCACTTCATTTTATATAGACTTATATAGGAAAAACTTTAAAAATCTTCTTGTCTGAAACCACAAGGACTAGAGCTTAGATATTTGGCATTTAGAATCCTCTAGTGGAACTCTACAAAGATTGTTCAAATTATTTCCCTAGGGTCAAAATTGGCCCCGCCCCAGGGGTCACTTCATTTTACATAGACTTGTATAGGAAAAACTTTAAAAATCTTCTTGTCTGAAACCACGAGGCCTAGAGCTTAGATATTTGGCATTAAGCATCCTATAGTGGAACTCTACAAAGATTGTTTAAAGTATTTCCCTGGGGTCAAAATTGGCCCTGCCCCAGGGGTCACTTCATTTTACATAGACTTGTATAGGAAAAACTTTAAAAATCTTCTTGTCTGAAACCACGAGGCCTAGAGCTTAGATATTTGGCATTTAGCATCCTCTAGTGGAACTCTACAAATATTGTTCAAATTATTTCCCTGGGGTCAAAATTGGCCCCGCCCCAGGGGTCACTTCATTTTACATACATGTAGACTTATATAGGAAAAACTTTAAAAATCTTCTTGTCTGAAACCACAAGGCCTAGAGCTTAGATATTTGGCATTAAGCATCCTATAGTGGAACTCTACAAAGATTGTTCAAAGTATTTCCCTGGGGTCAAAATTGGCCCCGCCCCAGGGGTCACTTCATTTTACATAGACTTGTATAGGAAAAACTTTAAAAATCTTCTTGTCTGAAACCACGAGGCCTAGAGCTTAGATATTTGGCATTTAGCATCCTCTAGTGGAACTCTACAAAGATTGTTCAAATTATTTCCCTGGGGTCAAAATTGGCCCCGCCCCAGGGGTCACTTCATTTTATATAGACTTATATAGGAAAAACTTTAAAAATCTTCTTGTCTGAAACCACAAGGCCTAGAGCTTAGATATTTGGCATTTAGCACCCTCTAGTAGAACTCTACAAAGATTGTTCAAATTATTTCCCTGGGGTCAAAATTGGCCCCGCCCCAGGGGTCACTTCATTTACTATAGACTTATATAGGAAAAACTTTAAAAATCTTCTTGTCTGAAACCACAAGGACTAGAGCTTAGATATTTGGCATTTAGCATCCTCTAGTGGAACTCTACAAAGATTGTTCAAATTATTTCCCTAGGGTCAAAATTGGCCCCGCCCCAGGGGTCACTTCATTTTACATAGACTTATATAGGAAAAACTTTAAAAATCTTCTTGTCTGAAACCACAAGGCCTAGAGCTTAGATATTTGGCATTTAGCATCCTCAAGTGGAACTCTACAAAGATTGTTCAAATTATTTCCCTGGGGTCAAAATTGGCCCCGCCCCAGGGGTCACTTCATTTTATATAGACTTATATAGGAAAAACTTTAAAAATCTTCTTGTCTGAAACCACAAGGCCTAGAGCTTAGATATTTGGCATTTAGCACCCTCTAGTGGAACTCTACAAAGATTGTTCAAATTATTTCCCTGGGGTCAAAATTGGCCCCGCCCCAGGGGTCACTTCATTTTATATAGACTTATATAGGAAAAACTTTAAAAATCTTCTTGTCTGAAACCACAAGGACTAGAGCTTAGATATTTGGCATTTAGCATCCTCTAGTGGAACTCTACAAAGATTGTTCAAATTATTTCCCTAGGGTCAAAATTGGCCCCGCCCCAGGGGTCACTTCATTTTACATAGACTTGTATAGGAAAAACTTTAAAAATCTTCTTGTCTGAAACCACGAGGCCTAGAGCTTAGATATTTGGCATTAAGCATCCTATAGTGGAACTCTACAAAGATTGTTCAAAGTATTTCCCTGGGGTCAAAATTGGCCCTGCCCCAGGGGTCACTTCATTTTACATAGACTTGTATAGGAAAAACTTTAAAAATCTTCTTGTCTGAAACCACGAGGCCTAGAGCTTAGATATTTGGCATTTAGCATCCTCTAGTGGAACTCTACAAATATTGTTCAAATTATTTCCCTGGGGTCAAAATTGGCCCCGCCCCAGGGGTCACTTCATTTTACATACATGTAGACTTATATAGGAAAAACTTTAAAAATCTTCTTGTCTGAAACCACAAGGCCTAGAGCTTAGATATTTGGCATTAAGCATCCTATAGTGGAACTCTACAAAGATTGTTCAAAGTATTTCCCTGGGGTCAAAATTGGCCCCGCCCCAGGGGTCACTTCATTTTAAATAGACTTGTATAGGAAAAACTTTAAAAATCTTCTTGTCTGAAACCACGAGGCCTAGAGCTTAGATATTTGGCATTTAGCATCCTCTAGTGGAACTCTACAAAGATTGTTCAAATTATTTCCCTGGGGTCAAAATTGGCCCCGCCCCAGGGGTCACTTCATTTTATATAGACTTATATAGGAAAAACTTTAAAAATCTTCTTGTCTGAAACCACAAGGCCTAGAGCTTAGATATTTGGCATTTAGCACCCTCTAGTAGAACTCTACAAAGATTGTTCAAATTATTTCCCTGGGGTCAAAATTGGCCCCGCCCCAGGGGTCACTTCATTTACTATAGACTTATATAGGAAAAACTTTAAAAATCTTCTTGTCTGAAACCACAAGGACTAGAGCTTAGATATTTGGCATTTAGCATCCTCTAGTGGAACTCTACAAAGATTGTTCAAATTATTTCCCTAGGGTCAAAATTGGCCCCGCCCCAGGGGTCACTTCATTTTACATAGACTTATATAGGAAAAACTTTAAAAATCTTCTTGTCTGAAACCACAAGGCCTAGAGCTTAGATATTTGGCATTTAGCATCCTCAAGTGGAACTCTACAAAGATTGTTCAAATTATTTCCCTGGGGTCTAAATTGGCCCCGCCCCAGGGGTCACTTCATTTGACATAGACTTATATAGGAAACACTTTAAACATCTTCTTGTCTGAAACCACAAGGCTTAGAGCTTAGATATTTGGCATTAAGCATCCTCTTGTGAAACTCTACAAAGATTGTTCAAATTATTTCCCTGGGGTCTAAAGTGGCCCCGCCCCAGGGGTCACTTCATTTGATATAGACTTATATAGGAAAAACTTAAAAAATCTTCTTGTCTGAAACCACAAGGCCTAGAGCTTAGATATTTGGCATTAAGCATCCTCTTGTGAAACTCTACAAAGATTGTTCAAATTATTTCCCAGGGGTCTAAATTGGCCCCGCCCCAGGGGTCACTTCATTTTATATAGACTTGTATAGGAAAAACTTTAAAAATCTTCTTGTCTGAAACCACAAGGCCTAGAGCTTAGATATATGGCATTTAGCATCCTCTAGTGGAACTCTACAAAGATTGTTCAAATTATTTCCCAGGGGTCTAAATTGGCCCCGCCCCTGGGGTCACTTCATTTTATATAGACTTGTATAGGAAAAACTTTTAAAATCTTCTTGTCTGAAACCACAAGGCCTAGAGCTTAGATATTTGGCATTAAGCATCCTCTTGTGAAACTCTACAAAGATTGTTCAAATTATTTCCCAGGGGTCTAAATTGGCCCCGCCCCAGGGGTCACTTCATTTTATATAGACTTGTATAGGAAAAACTTTAAAAATCTTCTTGTCTGAAACCACAAGGCCTAGATCTTAGATATTTGGCATTTAGCACCCTCTAGTGGAAATCTTCAAAGATTGTTCAAATGATTTCCCTGGGGTCAAAATTGGCCCTGCCCCAGGGTTCACTTTATTTTATATAGACTGATATAGGAAAAACTTTAAAATTCTTCTTGTCTGAAACCACAAGCTGAGAGTACTTTTGTACTCAGGTGAGCGATATAAGGGCCATCATGGCCCTCTTGTTTTTAGAGTTTTTCCCCGTTATCACATTTACTTGATAAATTTTGTCCAGAGCATAACTCCAAAACTACTAGAGGGATTTTATTCAAACTTCATACACTAACAGAGCACATTTGTAGGTAGTGCAGTGTGCAAGTCCAATAAGTCTACCTTGCCTATTTTAAGAGTTATTCCTCTTTATCAGATTTACTTGATAAATATTGTCCGGAGCATAACTTCAAAACTACTTGAGGGATTTTATTCAAACTTCATACACTGACAGAGCACATTGGTAGGTCTTCGCGAAAGGCGTCGGACCGTCGGACATGTCCGACAGATTTTGTTTCGGTCCAGTAAAAAGTTGTAACTCTGCGGTCCTGCTGTCCGGCGACTTAAAATCTAAGGGAAGCAACCTTTTCTTATTATTTACAAACTTCTCGCAGCGGTTACTTCCCTTCAGTCACAGTAAATTGATTTGTGATTGGTTGCCTGATTCCTGTTGTCCAATCGCCAACTCGGTAACATAATGAAAATTTTTATAGTCATGTAATGAAAAATGGTGTTTGGATGTTTTTTGCGGTTACAGTGGATATTCTGTGTTGAAACTGGTGATATTTCACGAATCGCAGAGCAAATGTCGGCGTCTAGGCCATTCCAGTTTCGATTTTACCAAAATTTAAAATGGCTTTGTTGCCGGTGTTGATTTTCATCACTCGGAAAAAATAAAATGAAAGTCACAAAATGACATGAATAATAAACTATAAAACAAAACCTCATTGTGTATTCATACACCTTTTTATCATTTTAATCCAAAATACATTTTATGTTTCTGAAGTAGCTTGTTTAATGAAATATATGTATTTGCTAGACATATATAATATTGTTACATATGAGAGCTGCTTGATGTGAAATTGATGTTCTACGGAACATTTTTTTGTGTTTTTGTCTTACGAGGGAACCATGATTATGTTGACATGGTTGTTGAAAAACAGCTCAAGCACTCAATGAGTTGGAAAATCCTGCTCCCAAAAATGTTGTCATTACCATTGAATTTACCACAAATATGACGGGCGTATTTTGTGTCAGTTTATCACTCTTGTTAACCTCTGTGATGACATTGGATTTGAATTCTAGAGGAAAAAACTTATTAAATTTTCTACTTAATTTTATAAATATGGAAAAACAACAATACAGTTTTCTAAAAAAAAAACAACAAATAACAGTTTGTTTATAATCATGATTACAGGCTTTCTACTGCTCACTACTTTTCCTACTTTTTTTTAATCTAAGCCCTACTTTGCCCTACTTTTTTTCCAAAACAGCCCTATTATCCCTACTTTTACATTTCAAAATTAAAAAAAATAAGTTTAATGAAAGTAACACTTAATTATGATATTTTAGTTGTATTTTCCTTGCCTTGTGATTACATGTAGTAGTCCAGATGTGTTTTATGTTGTTTCACTGGTGAAATCCATCCTTGAAAGCAGGGTGCCTTGGTCAGTCAGTCTGCATCATGGCCAACAGGTTCAAGTTTTTCATGCATGGAAAGTACTAACGATAGTGTTGTATCTAGGAATTTAAAAGGCATGGTGCTGTCAAACAGGGGCATGGCACTACCCAAACAGGGAGACAGAACAAAGTATTGAGTTATTTAATACATACGCCTATAAAGACCTATCTGAATAGTTTTCCTCCAAAAATATGCACTTCTACTAAATCAATTTTCCTGAAATTTTAAGAAGATTTTCATGCATATACAAAATCAATTAGCATTGTGAAAATTATGTTTCTGTAGGATCAAAGTCAATATAAAACAGATTTACTATAAAATATAAAATTCAAGCTTTCTAGATAAAGACAAACCTTTGCATTACTATGGTTATTCCGTTAAAAAAAAAAGTTTTCATTCACCTCAACTCTGAAGATTTAAGGGGAATTTGTTTCAAGAAAGTTTCGTGGTAACATATTCATGTTTCTAAATGCAAAAATCTGGTTAAAATACAGATGGACAGCCATGATTTCTATTTATGGTACAAATTCAGTATGCTCAAATTATTCTCCGAAATATTTTTTAAGAGTCACCTTTTATTCTTTACAAGTTTGAAAACTTATTATTATCTTTTTAAGTCAAACATCTGCAGAATGGATAGTAGCATATTTTTGAAGTTGTTATCAAGTCAAATTAATATTTTGTAATCACAGATTTAAGATTAGAAAATGTGTTTATTTGCCCTCATTCTGTCTCGAAAGTTATTTATTTCTGTTTCCATTTGCACAGGAAAATGTTTTTACAAATAGCTTTTAATCAGTAGTATGTGTATGGAGCTACTGGTTTAAACCCCAAAATTATATGAAAGTTTAATGCACACATGCACCATTGCCATGCAAAATCACTCATTACAATATACAGAAAAGTGTCATTCCCGAAATTCAGTCATTGAATTAACAAAGACATCAGATAACAAGTTAAAGAGCAAAGCTTTTGACATTTAGGGCAGAAGGGAACTGTTCAGAAGGACAGGGCGTCCCACCCTAGTGGCACACGCGGCGTCCCACCCTGCTATCACGCGCTTAAGATACATCTGTAAATGAAGCACACAACCTTTTGTGATCATGCCCGTATTGTCATTGTAATATTGAACTAAAAAGGTAGAAAAATTCCTACTTTATCCCTACTTTTTAATGTAAAAAATCCCTTCTTTTAAAATAAAAATTGCCCTACTTTTGCACTATTTTGTTCTGAAGAGGCAGTAGAAAGCCTGTGATTAGTGCGGAGTAAATTAACAAAACAATCAAAATATTTTCATTCCTTTAATGTGTTATTTAACAACTTAATTAAAAAGCGCTTCCTCTAATTGGTGAGACATTTTCGCGCCTTTGTTTGCACCTTTGATGATATCAATAACAGTCTGTTCGAGCCAAGGGGTGTCAAAAACATTGAAAACTAACTGTCGGGACCTTGATTGGTGTTCGACTGTTCGAGCTATGGGTAGTTCGAGCCATCGGAGGTAGAACAATACAGAAAATTTAGAGGACTAGTTGGGGACCGGACGAAGTGTTCGAGAGAAGGGTAGTGTTCGAGCCATCAAAGTTCGACTGTATTTGTAACTGTTCAAATGCACACTGTATTACTAGTAGTGTACACTAGTTAATTTATGAAATGTAAGTAGAAAATAGAAAGGATCAGCACTGTAATACCCATTTGTCATTGATGTGATGGTATTTTACAGGATACTGATGTAATAGTCTGGGATATTGTAAATGAATGTGGTTTGTACAGACTGAAGGGACATAAAGGGGCCATAACCCAGGCTGTATTCTTAAAAGACAGAAATATTCTCGTTACAAGGTAATTTATGTTTTCTTTACAATGTTTATATTAACTTAAAATTTAAGGCAATAGAAAAAAATATTTTAGATTCTCATCCCCGCCCGTCCCTGTCCAGAACCACCCGCCCCAAAAAAATTTATTGGTAAAAAACGGAACTGATTTACAAGTCTAGTGAGAGCCTTGAAGATGGACGAATATTCTACACCAATGGTTTTGGTAAATATAAATGCCATTTTCTCACAATTTTAAGGTAGTTTTTACTTATGTTCTCAGGTATTTTGTTAATAAAAAAAAAATTAAAAAGTGTCTATCGGTGCCTTTTTCCCCCAAAATCTGAATGAGAATATAATATTTTATTTCTCTGGCCTAATGTACATAAAATTTGTAGGAAAATGCTCAATTGTTTGTATTTTTGTGACGTGATTTGCAAGGATATTTTCCAACCTATACATGTTTACCTTACAGTTCTAAAGACACCTTTGTGAAGTTTTGGGACTTGGACACACAGCATTGTTTTAAAACTCTGGTGGAACACAGAAGTGAGGTAATTATCATTCTGTTGCTCAAAGCACAATCGTTCATTTAATTATCTTCCATCAGAATGGGAGCAGCGAATACTAAGTCTTGTAGCGTGTATTCTTATGTTAAAGATGTTTGTTCACCAAACTTGTTGTTCCTGTCATAATGTAATCCCATTTCAGGCTCAGTTTAATCCTTTACTCCGTTTATACAGGTTTATCGCATGTGCACCCACTGTAGATCCAGGTAAACTGGCTCATTTAAGCTATTTGATTACGATCGACATTGGTTGCTTCTTAGTTAGAAATTACTTAACTAATCTGAAAGCAAACAGTGTAGATCTTGATCAAATGTTTGCCTACTTGATAAGGGTGTATCTGTGAAGTAAATGGGTAACTGTACTAGTATCTCATTTTCTGTTACAGGGTGTATCTGTGAAGTAAATGGCTAACTGTACTAGTATCTCATTTTCTGTTACAATAAAATATAAGAATAACATTCAGCATAGATTCTACTGTGTGCATACCATTTTTCAAATTTGGATAACATTTCAATTATTCCAGCCTGGCTTCTAATGTAAGCACTTAAAACTGAATATGCATTTTTCAATCACAAGTAGTTTTTCATTGACTTTCTGTTTGCTTTATCTTATCGATTTTCATCCACTATGCAGGTACAGTTGATACTTATGTGTTTGACTTGTTTTTGACTGATCTTACTTCCCACAAGAATTCTCATCACATCTATCTTCTTGTTAATTGAAAAATAAAGTTGAAAATGTCATCAAAATCAAAAAATTTAACTCGCTATCATATTAGAAAAAATTTAATGAAAATTTCTAAAATAGTTAAGATGTGTAATTTTAACCCAATTTTCAAGTTTGGTCCAGTTAATAGGTCACAAAAGATTACTATTTGGTGACTCGGGTTGTGATATAAACATGCATGGTATATTTTGATGTTTTAGGTATATGACTTTGTGTTACTGAGAGAGGACACGAGGTTGGTGACCGGATCTGCTGACAGTGAACTTCGGGTCTGGGATCTGCACTATCCACAACAAATGGTAATATCACAACAAACTTTGTAATAACAATTCAACTTGTAATTGCCTTTAGTAAACCTTCTACAGCAAGTGTGAAATTGTTGTGTCAAAGACCCTGGTTAACTCTTCACATAGTATGGCTGTTATCCATGGGAAAACAGTGTAGATCAAGATGGGCCTGCACATCCATGCCAGCTGATCAGGATTTACACTGCTTTTTGTTTCATTAGGTTATTAACCAAGAAGCAAATAGAGTTGGTCGTGATCAGACAACACAGATCTCTATTTAAAATGTAAGTACATGGAATAAAATGCATACTAGTATATATATATATATATATGGTTAAACACCTAGTGGCAAATATAATTTTCCCAGTTCAGGGTCCAAGATCATAAAACTAAGATTGAAGACCAAGCTCAAATCACAAGCATCTTAGTTTTATGACCATGGACCAAGGTTTTATACAATGCCTAAGGTCTAAAACAAGGTATCTTACACAATAAAAGACAACAACAACTTGTAGTGTTTTCGCCATGTACAATACTACATCACAATGCCATGCTCTGTTACATTATATATGATCACTTTAAGTTCTCTTTGGAGAGTAACTGACAACTGTCTCAAACAGCATAAAGTAGTTTGCTATCTGGTTTTTTTTCCTCAGATCATTGATGACATGGAACCAATAGCAAAGAAGGCCAGGCTGGAAACAGAAGATGCTGACGAAGATGAGGACGAACTGGTAGGTGGCTGGTTAAAAAACATTGCAGAATCATGATGGAATTTCGTAAAAAGTTCACCATTACAGCCAATTCTCTTTATCATGACCCACCAATTGGAAACCAATCTTAACACTTCCATCGATATATACTTAAAGAAATTAGAAACGCAACTTCTTTTAACAAGTAATACATTTCATTGTTAAAGAAGTTGGGTTTCTAATTTCTTCAAGTATATATTATAAAGTAAAAGAAATTAAAAATGCAACTTCTTTAATCACGAAACATATTTTGTGTTGAAAGAAAATGCATATCTAATTTCTTTAAGTATATATGCATTTTGTAGCATGTGTGAACAGTCTAGATCAAGATTAGCTGAAAACACAAACAATTCAGATCCTGATCAGATGGCACAGATGTGCTGGCTGATCTAGATTTACACTGTTGCCCACACAGTAAATGTGCATCTAATAGATTCTATGGAGTAAAGGGTTATCATGACTTAGCATTGGAGATTAATCTTAAAATACGAGGTTGTGATTGGTCAGGTTATGGTCAACTGTGATTTATTGCAACCAATCATCTGCTCAGGATCTGTCTCATTTTTATGATCTTGTACCTTTTTTTTAAGTTACGCCTTCTGTCTAAGTTTACAAGATGCAAATTTTAAGAAATGGTCTCAAAATCCAGAGGAAAACACCAAAGATAATACGAATTTGGTAGAATATCTAACCTGTGACTGATACAAATCCAGAAAAAAAATCAACATTACAGCGAACATTTTGTGTCATTGCCTATGTTGTTATTGCAGAATTTGGTGCAGTGCAAAAAGCTTGGTTCCGTGATGAGGTCTGGAAGAGGTAGACTGGTTTCCATGGCAACCGATATACAGCAGACAACATTGATATGTCACGTAAGAAATCTATGACTTGAAAATAAACAAACTGACATAAATGATCTAATTGTGATTTCACATTTAAGAGATTACTGTGTTTACAGTAAAAATGATTAAAGCCCCAGCCCTAAACTTAAGTAAGAATATACTATTGAAAAATCATATTTGTCCATATAGACTCCAATATATAAACTCTCTAACAGAACACAAAAGGTCCGATCGAATACTTTCTTATAGACGGGATTTTCAATAATATTGTTAAATTATCGTTAACAAACTTTTACGAAGCTTAATATAATCGAGGTATATTTAGCAGCGATTTTTGACGAAGAGACCACTTCATGCGCGATTTCGATTTCTGTGACGTTTCGGAAATCCTGCTTTTGCTTTTAGTCGCACGGACCAAATTTATTTTTGAAAATTAAAATTTTGCCCGACTTAATGCTGCAAATTTGTGCCTATCGTTGCAAATACATGTAATATTTCATACAAGAATGGGTTAAATTGAAGTAATGCCACTTTAAATATTTTCACATTTAATTACACTGGCACTAACTTTGTGGATTAAAATGCATATTCTGAGAAACTTTATGACTGATAAAAATTATTGGTCATCAGTTTTACTGTGCATGATTAATCTTAATTTTATGTTATATTGTAGGGAAATGACAGAATGTTGGAAGTTTTTAAGTTGCCTGGACCAGAAGAATTGAAAAAGAAACTGGGCAAAAGATTGAAAAAGGAAAGAAAGAAACTTGGGTAAAATATTTAATTGTTTAAATGTTGTGCATTACTTTGATTGTTCATCGTTTAATGCATGAAAAGGATTCATTTAGAATTATACAGATTAACTTTAATAAGTTTCTTGTTCAATAAAAAATTAATTTGTTGCCTTAGTGCAATAATGGTGTATTGCCTCATTCAGTGGTACTTAAACTGTTTTAACACAAAGAGAAATATTTTATACCTTATCTTGACCATGAAATATGATGTTTTCTTTGTCCCCAAATATTCAGTAACCTGGAGAACAGTGTTCTAAAAGCCTGATGTTGAGCATCAGAATTCGGGGTCGAATGTAGCAGGTTTACTCCATATATAAACATTTTAACACATGTGGGACCAGTGTAATTCCAGATCACACGGCACATCTGTGCCGTCATCAGGAGACACACTTTTTGCTTATTGTTTAGAAATAACCCAATAAATCAAAGAGCAAACTGTGCAGATCCTGATCAGACAGCATGGATGTGTGGTTGATCTGGATCTACACTGTTCACCCATGCCATAGAAGTTTTATCTATGGAGTAAAGGGTTAAAATCATATGAAAATAAAAATTCAAAGTATTCATAGAGTTAAACATGTGTCTGAAAATTAAGTTGTCTTAAATGATGTTACAGTGAAACTGAAGTGGATGTTCAAGTGAGTGTAGAACTGAAATTGGAAGATGAAATCAACAAGGCAACTGCTGTGAAAATGTCAGCTAAAATAGCTTCAGCTGATATCATTAACAGTGGGAAACAAGACCTCAAGGTAAGGATATCATTCTGTTGTCTTGTAGAAATTTAATCCTTGAATAATCATTGCATTAATGCATTTTGCTAATGTCCACTTTTTTAAGATTATCAAGAACACAAGTTTGCTTTATTTGCCCACAGATTCTTATCTTTCTAATCTGCTTATAAAAAGTTTGAAATTCTTTAAATAAAGACCGTAACAAAATTTTGAAATGATTATTACTGCTTATTTCCCATCTAACATGAACTTTATTAAAATTATTAATTTGATAAATATTATGTATTTTAATATGCTTCTGTTTACTCAGGTGCTGACCTTATTCAACAATAATACATTTGGATATTGTGCAATAGACCTTGCTAATAAACAGAACCCGGCCTCAGATATGGGGGTATTGAGCCTGTACGGGCACCAGAGTGATGTGAGAACCATCAGCTTCAGCTCGGATAACACGGCACTACTGTCTGCCAGTGCCGAGTCTGTTAAAGTCTGGAACAGGTGGGTAGGGCTTTTAATCTTGATGGATATTTCTTGATTAAAAGTTGATTGTTATTATCTGATTATTATAGCCTGAAAAAATAATTTATTTGCAACCCTCTAAATATAGTAACGAGTGACCTGTATCGGATAGGTATTAACTGTTTACTCCATATAGATGGGTTTTACAACATGTGGGACCTGTGTAGATCCAGATCTGCTGGCATGATCAGGATCTCAACTGTTTGTTTTTGGTCTGAAATAACCTAATGAATAAAAAAAGAACCATGTAGATAATGGTCAGACAGCATGGATGTGGTGGAAAACCTGGATCTTCACTGTTTGCCTTTAGATAAAATCCATATTCCATGGAGTAAGTGGTAAATAGTCAGTGTTTGTAGCAGGTCTAAACAGTAAACAGAAAACCGATAAAGGTAGACAATTTGTGAGACTCTTAAACTGATTGGAAACTGCAGTTAATATTAGTTCATTATTTATTTTGACGGAGGCTTTATACACATAAATTTTTTTTCTTTACATTAGTTTTTTTTGCTTGTCCAGCTGTTACTTGTTAAGAGAGTAAGAAGGTCTAGAAGTGTTGGACAATTGATCTGGAGGCCAAGGCTTCCTCAAAATATGCCTGGGCTTTGTCAAACAACATTCCGCAGCCCACAGCACAGCTGGGCTGTTTCAAAAAAAAATGGCTGGTGTGGGTTTTCCTGTTATAAAAATGTACAACAAACAGTTACTTCCATTTGCCTACTTTGCAGAGGTGTCTCATCATACCCTTTAAAGATTTGTGAAGTTTCATCAAAATAGCACCATCCGTTAAAAAAATATTCTAAAATAATGGGCAAAAAATGTCAGGAGTGTGACAAAAAAGTGTGACATTTTTCAAAATCTCATTTGTTCAGACCATTATTTTACAACAAGCTTGAGTAAAGACAAGTTTTAGTGTTGTTTTAGTAAAATGTGCATTTACTAGGCATCAAATAATGATAAAATTAAGCATATTATACTTAAAATAATCAAAATTTATGCTATTAAGTCAAGCGTGGTAGATTAAAAAATACCTCAATAAAATCAATACATCTTTGCTTTAGAAATTTATAGGACTTTAAAGATTAATAGCACATAAGAAATGTTTTGTGTATCATTAAGTGTTATGTTTCTAGATGTAATAATTATAATATTATCACCTCTATTTAAAAATTATATTTGTCTGCAGCTCCCTTCAGAAAATGTCAGCTAAATGGTCAGGAGTGTGACATTATGCACACATTGCAATATTCTGTCAACATATCCTTTACATGAAAACAAGAGCATGTTTTTTCCTAGAAGTCTATGTCATGTTTTGTTAAATTGTGACAAACAGGAATGGCCTTAGTGAAACATTTTTGAGTACACTGCACTTATGTGATTGTCAGGAGTGTGACACTCTTTCTTAACAATATGAATTTTTTATCTTTATGCGATACCACAAGTTCTAAAGCACTTATATTTGATGCTTCAACATGTATTTTAACAGAAATACACATTTAAATAAGAAACAGTAATACTTGTATTTTAAGCACATAAATTAAAATTCTTTGGTTTATTTAATATTGGTCAAAAAAGCTCCATAAAATTTTTATTCTGCCACATATGAGTATAACTTGATTGATTTTGATCACTGTAAAGACTGTACAAACATATTGACCAACCAGTTTGGACTTTTTATGAACTTAAATTCTTTACATTTTTTTTCACTTCCCTAGCCTTTTTTCAAATGACAATATCTCAGCAACCAGTTGACCGATTTCAAAAATCTATTCAGTTCTGTACTCAGCTTAAATAAGCAAAAAATACAAAATAACAAATTTGGAATTTTTATAAACTTAAATTTTTCACTATTTTTTCACTTTTCCAGCCATTTTTTTTTAAACAGCCCAGCTGTGCACTAACTACTAGTGTCCATCAAGGAAGTAGTCATCAATAGCTTATATTGTCGCCATTTCAAAGAAACATAGGGATAACTTTGTCTGTCTTTTCGATCATCGGTCGTTCCGTCTGTCATGAAAACTTAATGATGCCATTTTATCAATATCTTCTTCATTAAACTTTCAGATTATACTGTTTATGACAACACGGTCATGATGATGCCACATTGTTTAGGTCAAGGTCACATTAAATGGAGTTATGCCTCTTTTTTTGTACTTTAATTTTGACATGAAAACTTAATGTTGGCTATCACTCTGCCGTCTCTTAATATTTCTTCATCAAACTTTCAAATTTTATTGCTTATGACAACACAGTCGTGATGATGCTTCTTCATCGAATTTTCAAATAATACAGCTTATGACAACAAGGTTGTGATGATGCTGTATTCTTTAGTTCAATGTCATATAGAGGTGGAGCAAATTATATTGCTCATGACAACAGGCTGATCATGATACCAAGTTCTTTAGGTCAAGATGGAGTTATGCCCCTTGTACTTGCATTTTTATTCTGACAGAACCGGAGGGCAACACAAGTGTTCAACTGAAAACCTATCTAGATAAGCTGTAAGACTATTATACCTATCAAGGATAAATATGTTGTTGTTGTTTTTTTTCAAATTGATAAAAATGTACTGTGCATCATCATATTTCTTTTGTACAAGTTAAAAATCCCAGTCCATTTCCATTTATAGCAAGAGACAAAAAGGTTTCACACATAACTTGACTTGATTATTTTCAGGTCTTCATTACAGTGTATCAGAACTATGCAGTGTGATTATGCTCTATGTTCAATGTTTGCTCCCGGTGATAGGCATGTTATACTTGGTACAAAGGTACAGGATTTTGTTATATTTTCACATGGTAACAATGGAATACCATTGGGAAACCGTTAAAAGTGTTGATTTTTAGTGTCATTATTTTAAAAAATACTTCTTTTGTAAAAACAATTAGAAATACTGTTTTTTGATTTTTCCAATGCTCTATGTTAACTGCACAAAGTATTTTGGAATCTTTGAAGGACAAGGCTGCTTAATTAAATCAGAAAATTAAAAAACTTAATGTTAATTTCAACACAGTAACATATAATATCAGATATTAAGTACTTAACCTTCTATATTCATTAATTCTCTTTTTGAACATTTTAACAGAAATTTTAATAATTTTATTCATTTTGGTATGCCATGAAAATATTCTTTATGTGTCAAAGTTATATTAACAATGTAATGAATAAATTCAAAAGAGTTGTTCCTGGGGGATTTTATGATTAGTCTTACTATCTCCTGCTTGTGTTACATCTTATCATGTGTTTTATAGACAGGAAAGCTGCAGATATTTGATATTGGCAGTGGATCGATGCTGGAAGAGATTGAAGCTCACGGCGGAACTGTTTGGTCCATCTGTATGTCTCCTGATAAAGTAAGTGGACATGTCCGCACTAAGTTGCAAAGAGCAAATCAACAAATAATGAGATATTGTACAGGCACTAGTTATTTATAAACACAATTCTATGAATTAGTTTACACAGACCTGTAATCATGCAGTTAAGATTTGTATACATACATGTGATATCACAGCAGGATTCAAAATAATCCCAATATTATGATCTCCATATCCCTTTTCCTTATATCCTTGTTGAGAATACTATAACTTAACGTTAATTTGCGTGCCACGCAAAAGTATGCGACGTTCATGACATCAACGTTGTTGTTGTGTATACTTGTTTTGTATGTTGAAGGAGTCACTCATAACAATTTGAACCGTTCACATCGTCTTGCACTCTCTCTTACGATTTCCCCCTTAATGATCAAGCCGACAAACGTGTTTCAGTATTTCTGATGAGATGGCACCGATGTGCCGGCTGATCTGGACATTAACTTTTCACCTATCGGGTAAAAGGTTGTGTGTTTGTCTGAAAGTGATGTGTTGTTTCAGAGAGGTATCATCTCCGGTGGAGCAGATAAACTGGTGAAGTTCTGGAACTTTGAACTGGTAGCTGATGAACAGAATCCTTACAGCAGGTACATTATGATATAATTGTGATGCACCATAAGAAACAAGGCATATTGACCTTGCAATAAGACATTATTTCATACCCAAATCATACATACATATCCTAATCAAATTGCAAACGTCAGAAAAAGATCTAAACTGTTTTCTAGATGCATTTAGAATGTTTACCTGACTTAAAGGAAAACAGTGTAGATCCTGATCAGACAAACCTATGCACAGGCTGATCTGGGTCTACACGGGTCCCATAGAAGCCCCATTTTATCATGGTGCATCATGTATGACACTCAAACATTTTGCATGAAGAGTGTTTTCTAAAAGCTTGAAGTATTGTATTTAAGATAATTAAGTTAGTTCTTACTTTTACTTTACTTGTGTGCAAGTTTTTAAAATCCAAATGATCGTATGATTGATTATATGAGACTGAACCTATTTTTCAACAAAATACATGAATGCAGTTACATCTATTAGACATCTTAACAAATCCACATTTTGTCATTGACAAACTTTTAAAGACTAAAACAGAAATCAGTTGGGATTCTCAGCTTCCCTTTACATTCAGTAAAATCTGACAAATGGATACATTTTTATGGAATAAGAATAAATTCATTTTTTGTGGTCTGATAGCTCAAACATGAGACTTATTTGACTTATTTTTATTTTTGGATTTTTTAATTTGTTCTAAATATTGATTGTATTGATTGTTTATTTCAGTAAGCAGTTAACGTTACAACATGTACGGACACTACAGATGGATGAAGAGGTGTTGTGTGTCCGATGTAGCCCAGATCAGAGACTGCTGGCTGTCTCTCTCCTAGATAACACTATCAAAGTGTTCTTCATGGACACATTGAAGGTATACTTTGCCTTCTGCAGCACAATTTGTAAATATTATATTTTCTAATTACAAATAAATCCCATTTAGATGAATATTCATCGGTAAGATGAATGAAATGCTAAGGGACACATTAATTAAAAAGAGCTAAAGGGGCACTTTGTGTCCTTGAACCAAACATATAGGCCAAAATTGGTCATTTACTCTTTAAATACTATTTTTTGTCTGTTTATATACTGTGGTATTGTGTATTTTTTCAAAAAAAAACAACAACTATAAACAACATTTTCAAGTGGGCATAAGTTTGCGGGTACTATTCTTATAAAACTAAATATTCAATAGTTTGATTTTGCACATTTTCTCTAGTTAAAAACATGTGAATATTAAACCACCAGAAAATACAATGATATCACAGAAATATGAAATCACTGTTTTGATGGTACACATAAACTACTTCTTTTCGTTGTAGAAATTTAAATGTGTATTGTAGTTTTTCCTGTCACTGTATGGTCACAAATTACCAGTGCTGTGTATGGATATATCTGCTGACAGTACTCTTCTTATTTCTGGATCAGCCGATAGAAACGTGAAAATCTGGGGTCTCGACTTTGGGGACTGCCACAAGTCAATATTTGCACATGATGATAGGTATTGTGTAGATACTTGTAATGTTAAATGAGTGATTAACATTTCTATAAAAGTATACATGTATGTTGATAGGATTGAAAGATTGACTTTAAAATAAAAATAGTGTTGGCCTTTATTGTTTACATATTTAATGATTATTTATACTGTTGAACTCGACCTTAAAGTCAATTTTGCAAATTTCGGTGTTAATAGCAGACATTGTTTTGCTATCGTCCAGAATTCACACAAATGGAATGAATACTAGTTTGTCTCCATGAAAAAAGTCAAAGAGTATCTATAACCAGTTAATAATTGTTCCGGAGTAACAAAAACTTTTTGTGAAAATGTTTGTTTGGTTAATTGGCTAGCTTTGTAAGTGAACTTTACTGTCGGTCTTTGGATTATTGGCGGATAAAATTGAAACTGTATTACATTAAGTGTACTTTTCTTTGTTGTAGCATCATGTGCACCCAGTTCATTGCCAAGACCCATCTGTTCTTCACCGGTGGTAAAGATAAGAAGATCAAACAATGGGATGCTGACAATTTTGAACACATTATCACTCTAGAGGTACACATTCTAGTCTGTAATAATCAATATTGACTATACTATCTGTATGTACAGGTTAACCTGGGTCTCGGGGTCTCAGTAGGTCGGACATGGAACCAATAAAAGGGTTTAAAGGTTGAAATTCAGCAGAACCATTAAACCAACCAATCACTAGCGAAATTTTTAGAATAATTTCCTGTCTCAGATTTATTATCATTGGCCAAGGATTTCCACAAAAAGTATTGCCCTGAAATTTATCCCTACTTATTCTTTTTATTATTTCATATGTTTTCGAGGTGTAAATCAGCCCCCCCCCCCACCCCCACCCCCACCCCCTGTTAATTGAGATAAAAGCATGAGTCCAACTTTTAAAGCACACTGACCTTGTTCCAATCTGACAGTTTAATTGAAGCACTTCATTGAGTTATTTAACATTCTGACAGTTTGTACATCTTTGAAATGCAGAAAAATGAAATTCAATTCCAATAATTACAATCTTTAACATACTTTTTCTGTATTTCCTATTTATTGATGAAGTAGTTGTGGTTGTGATGTATACATTTGTGCTGAATAATACCACCCGCTGCCTCACTTAGAAATGAAATTCAGTCAAATGACAATAATATGCTAATATGTGCTATTCTGGAAGAAGTAACAAATTTGTAATTAATTTATGATGGTTTGTGTTTGCAGGCACATCATGGCGAGGTATGGTGCCTCAGTGTTAGTCCAAGTGGAAATGTGCTGGCTACCGGCTCACATGATAAGTCTATCCGACTCTGGCAGAAAACACACGAACCCCTGGTACTTCAGGAGGAGAGAGAAATGGTAAGATCATTTTAGTACAGTTTTTTTGGATTTGTCATTGTGATGCAGTGAAGTATTGTTTTAATGTTCAAACTTTAAGAGTTCATTGGCAAGAGTTGGTAATTAAAACATCGTATGTACTGACTTCAAGAATCCACTGGAGTAAGTTGTTTCAGCAAAACAAAGTCTGCATTAATGTTTTGTTTTCTTTGAATCTTAGGTAATATTACTTGTATCTCATCAATGTGACAATCATATTGATGGTCAAATTACCTAATGAATCTGAAATTGAACAGTAAAGATCCTGATAAGACAGCACAAATTAGCCAACTGATCTGTATCTACACAATATACACTGTTTTCCCATACCTTAACCCTTTCCTCCATAAATATGCATTTTTACGCATGTGCGTCCAGTGTAGATCCAGATAAGTCTGCATATCCGTGCGGTCTGATCAGGATCTGCACTGGTCGCATTTTGGTCAGAAATAGCCTAACAAATAAAAAAGCGAACAGTTTAGATCCTGATCAGAGGGCACGGATGTGCCGGCTGATCTGGATATAAACTGTTCGCCAATGCAATAAAGGTGTATCTATGGAGGAAAAGGTAAAGACATACTTACGGAGTAAAGAGCTAAGAAAACTGTCCTAGGAGTGTGTTCAAATCTTTGGCAAGGTAGAGTTCTCTTGAGAACATGATTTATGTCAAAATTCATTTGTTGACAATATAAGTTTTCTTTTTTCATTTTCAGGAGAGAGAAAAGGAATTTGAGGAGTCTGTTGGTGAGGGAGGGGAAGCAGTGGTAAGATATAAGCCCAAAGTTATAAAACTGAGCATGGAAACCAGTCTCAAATCTCAAGAATCAGATTGGCTGAAATGGCGACCAGTGATTCTTGAGATTTGAGACTGGTTTCCAATCTCAGCTTTATAACCTTCAGCCCTAAGCTACAATCAGTTATTTTCCTTGACATTAAATTTCAAGGTTTTTACTGAAAAATACTATTTTGTGAAATTTTTAAACAATTTTAGCAATAAAAGCTGATTCTTATGTCTGTGGTATTGTCTGAATTTTTTATTCCATTCAACTATGAAATCCATTAAAATTAATCTCACATGAAAAGTGATAAGTTTGTAATATTGGAGTCCATGGATGGAAGATACAAATTTGAGGCATTCATTCACAGAGAGAATCAGAATTTCTGTAGGAAATTTATAAGTGAGATATCATGCATGACAGATGCAAATTGAATATCAAGTCCAATTTCAAATTCTCATCTCATGTGCGACCATGATTGATTGAAATGGAAAGTGTTATCCTGATTTTAATTGATGTTTTGAAATTTGAATGAAATGAACATGTCCTTATTTTTTTCTAGATAGCGCCAAGCTAATATACATGTTGTATATTTAATCATTCTGCTTTAAAAGATACAACAATCCAACCTTAGGATTCAGATATCTTCATAAAGCTAAAATAGACTTAACCCTTTCCTCTATAAATACACATTTTTTACACATGTGCTACCAGTGTAGATCCAGATCAGCTGGCACATATGTGCCATCTGATCAGGATCTGCACTGTTTGCATTTTGGTCAGAAATAAGCTAATGAATCAAAAAGCAAACAGTTTAAACTGTTTGCCCATGCAATAAAGGTGTGTATATGGAGGAAAGGGTTAAATGCACCTAAATAGTCACCAGCACTGTATATTTATATACATATGAACAATATTTCATCTTCTCAGGTACCGGGAGAAACTAACACGGAGACAGGACTTGCTGGGAAAAAATCTTTAGAGACTGTCAAAGCTGTAAGTCGTATTCTTTATAATTCTGTGTGCACGGAATTTTAATTTTGTGCCAAAACAGGAGGCATTATTTGCACACTTATTACATGTGTTACTATAAATAGTATCAAATTTACATTAAGACCGGAAGTGTTATTCAAGGTTGCAGGGCATTAACTTATGAAGGTCGCAGGGAATTAACTTATGAGAGGCAGGACCATTATCAATAATGCCCTCGGGCCATTATTCATATGACAGGGCCATTATCGACATGTGGCACTGCTTGCCCATTTATTAACCTATACTTCTTGTTTCATCTATTGCTCAGATCAGTGCCACATTAACAGTTGTGTTAGATAGTTGTGTTTGTTTTGATTTCTTACTTATTTTCAAGCACAGATTATGCAAAAATTACCAATCGCGAAAAAAATCATTTCACTTTACTGTTATTTGTTCATTAAGCAAAATTGACCTGTAATGAAATTGATTTTTACAAGTTTACTTGCAGATATGTTAACTTGTTTGGTATCTATACTTGAAATGATTATTTTGAATAAAAACTAGCATGCCATATGTGAAACTGCTGGATTGAATAAAACTTAATAGCCTTTTAACCCTTTCCTGTACAGACACACCTTAATTGCTAGGGCGAACAGTTTAGATCCAGATCAGCCGGCACATCCGTGCCGTCTGATCAGGATCTAAACTGTTCGCTTTTAGATACATTAGATTATTTCTGACCAAAATGCGACCAGTGCAGATCCTGATCAGACGGCACGGATGTGCTGGCTGATCTGGATCTACACTGGTCGCACTTGCGTAAAAATGCGTATCTATACAGGAAAGGGTTAACCTGTTAGTCATAAAATCCATGTTTACATATCGCATGAAGAATAAAATGATAGAATCCATGTTCATTTTGAGTGTACTACAACATGCTATAATGTTTTTTACCTTTTACTCCATAGATCCACCTTTATTGAATGGGCTAACAGTGTAGATCCAGATCATTTGGCACATTCATGCCATCTGATCAAGATCCACACTGTTCGTTTTTAGATTTTTAGGTTATTTCTTACCAAAAAGCAAACAGTGTAGGTCCTTATCAGAAGGCATGGATGTGCAGTGCCCAAGGTTATAAAACTGAGCATGGAAACCAGTCTCAAATCTCAAGCATCTGATTGGCTGAAATGGCGACCAGTCGCCATTTCAGCCAATCAGATGCTTGAGATTTGAGACTGGTTTCCAAACTCAGCTTTATAACCTTCAGCTCAGGCTTATCTGGATCTACACTAGCTGCACATGTGATAAAATGCAAATATATGGAATAAAGGGTTATTCCACATTGACCATTCTTTTACAAGCTTATAATTCAAGACACTCTACATTCAAGCTCATTCAAGTTCATTAATTTATTTCTATATTTTTGGATTTTGTGATTTTCAGGCTGAGCGGATCATGGAGGCTATAGAACTGTACAGGGAAGAGAAGTACAAGTGGTCAATATATCGGCTAGAATGTCAACAGTCCAAAACAAAGGTACACGTGTACTGTATTCATCCAGTAACTTCATGAATCTAACTGTTATCCCAGAGAGTTTTGCACTATTTTTCAACCCAAAATAAAGAACAGCTTTTTTCCATTTCCTCCATGTAAACACTTTCATTGCATGGGTAAACAGTGTAGATCCAGATCAGCCGGCACATTTTTGCCATCAGATCAGAATCAACATTGATCGCTTTTTGATTGGTTTGTTGTTGTTTTTTACCAAAATGTACAGTGCAGATCCTGATCAGATGGCACAAATGTGCGAGCTGATCTGGATCTACACTGCTCGCATATGCTCAGAAATGATTCCAGTCCCAGTGGTGGTCTTATTGAGGAGATTTCATTGTATTCAGAACATACACATTAAAATGCCGTCTGTTCAGAGTGTGCACTGTGAAATATTTAAAAAATATTCATTTACTAACATCTACTAGGTATTAAAGTTGATAATTTACAAAAGTGGTATGTTTTTTGTATTTGCTTGATATGTTCTTGATTGGAATATTACAGAAACGTGAACCAGAACCCCACCCACTGATGGTTGCCTTCAATGTGGACACACCTGAGAAATATGTGCTAGCAGTTATCAAGAAAGTCAAATCAAGGTAAGCTTAGTGGTTAAGCTGACATGTTTCAACTTTTCTCAATATAACAATGACTTTTTGAACAATTACTCCGTAAATACATTTTAATTGCTTAAGGCAAACAGTGTATGTCACATCTGCGCTGTCTGATCATGATCTTCACTGTTTGCTTTTAGATTCATTGGGTTATTTCTGACCAAGATGCAATCAGTACAGATCATGATCAGATGGCATGGATGGGCCAAAGCTCTGGATCTGAACTAGATTGTTCATGCGTTAATACACATATGACTATGAACTGTGTAGATCTAGATCAGACGGCACATCCATGCACTGTTTGCTTCTTGATCAGAAATAATCAAAAATTTTAAAAAGCAAACAGTGTAGATGCTGATCAGGCAGCACAGATGAGAGCTGATCTGGATCCACACACTTTGTTTTGTTACCTGTTTTTGTATATCAGAGGTTACAATGTTCCACTCCTCTGGAATTCTGGATTATATTCCCTTATTTGAATTTTGTATTGAAGGAATCCTCGTGGATTTTCAGGATTTGTACCATACAGTAAACAAACAGTTATCTGAACAGATATGTGTGTTTTTACCATTTTGGAAAACAATTGCTAACAATTTCTAAGATTTTTTTATGCATGAAACATGTTGTTCAGAAATATCCTAATGAACCTAAAAATGAACAGTGTAGATCCAGATCAGACAGTACAGATGTGCCAGGTGATCAGGATCTACACTGTTTGCCCATAAGATAAAAGCCATATATATGGAGAAAGGGGTAAAAAAAATTTTAATAACTCTAAACATGACTGATCAGACTGCATGGATGTGCAGGCTAATTTGGAGCTACATTCATTGCACATGAATATTAAAATCTCTATGGAGATAAGGGCAAAAATTGTTTATGTCTATCTAAAAATGGTCTCAAAAATAAGGTCAAAATGTGAGGTGAAAGAAAATTCTTGGTTATATGAAAGAATCTGCCACTTTTGATTCTTCATCGCAAAACACCAAATTTTGGATAATTGAATATTCACGTAAATTGATATTAGAGTCTGATTTGAAACAAAAACATGTAGTAATGTTGTGTGAAATATCTAGTTACTAATAAAATCTTTCAGAAGACATTTGATATTACTCTACACAGTTTTATCAGATGTACACTATACATGTACATTGTTTAACTTTTATATTGAATAAACAATCTTACTGATGATCTGTAGCAGCTAAACTTCCTTGATTGTAACAAAAAGAGCTTGATTTTGACAAGTCATATTGTTTCAAAAGTAAAGACAAAATAGGTATAAATGTTTTGGAGTTAAGGTTACATATGTACTGGTTTTTTAATTATGATTTTGACCAACTTTGATTAACAATCCTTAATTGTGCTGTTGGTATTTGCTAGCAGACCTTTAAAAATATGAAAAAATACAGCGGTTGAAATTGTTTGCCTATTTCATAATTTTGAATATTCTGCAATCTGATTAAAATAAATGTTTGTATTTAAAGTTTGCCTGTATAATTTTGACAATAGATATGTTTTAGTAGAAAAACTTAATAGGGAAAGCACCGGTCAAAAAACACAAGTTAATTACAAAAATGATATGGAAGAAAGATTAGAAATATTGTTTACGCATTTATTTATATTTTTGATATATTTGTACAGCAAGTAACATTTGATGGGACACAAATGAAACTTGGTCACAGTAGCTATTGATTTTTCAATGAGATAATAACACTTGACTCCATATGTACAGGGCCTAAGGTCTTAAAACTAAATCAGGAGATCAGTCTCAAATCTCAAGGATCTGATTTGCTGCAATGGCAACTGGTCGCCATTCCAGCCAATCAGATGCTTGAGATTTAAGACTGATCTCCAAACTTAGTTTTATAATCTTGGGCCCAGGTTTAATTGTGTGTGCTGCTGGTGTAGATCCAGGTTAGCTGGAACATCCCTGGTGTCTGACCTGGATCAACACTGGTAGCTTCTTGGTCAGGAATAAACTAATGAATCAAAAAGAAATTTTCAGTGCAGATCCTGATCAGATGGCCCAGATGTACATCTGGGTATGATCAGGTAAAGTGTTAACTTAGGCAGTTACATGTACAATTTAGGAGAAATACTGTGCAAGTCAAAAAATATTCTGAAAAGACAGAATGGTTCTTAAAAAAGCAAAACTCTTTCCAAAGATTCATCGTTGCAAAGTGGCTGATTTTTGACAAACTCTTTTTCCTTCTATCCCAAGCCTAAATAACTGTCAGATGATTCCTGGTCTATTTAAGGCAGATTTGTACACCGGTCAGTACAGATCATAGAAGGCAGAGCTGAACACCCGTCAGGCATTGCTATATATTCTTGTAAGAACAGGCCATATACCTGTCAGTGTAACTCATATAAAGCAGACCTTAACACCTGTCATATGAATACCACCCGGTTATTTCAGTGAGCAAGAAGAGGCCCTTCTTGTGTTACCCTCCAGTATGTGACCCATGTAAACCTGTCATATTATTCTGGCCATGTTATTTCAGTGAGCTAGAAGAGGCCCTTCTTGTGTTACCCTTCCAGTATGTGATTGACCTGCTCAAACTGCTGGATATTTTCGTCGCTAGTGGATGGGACATAGAACTCAACTGTAGATGTCTCTTCTTTCTACTGAGGTAATACATCTTGGATGAAGGTTATAAAGCTGAGCAAGGAAACCAGTCTCAAATCTCAAGTATCTGATTGGCTGAAATGGCAACTGGTCGCCATTTCAGCCAATCAGATGCTTGATATTTGAGACTGGTTTCCATGCTCAGTTTTATAACCTTAGGCACTTATCTTTGTGTGAAAGTGATGAATGCATCTGTTTTAAACAATAGTAGATCCTTCTGTTTTTGAAAATTGAATAGGTTTTCTTCTTCCTGTCTCAAGCTACAAATTTTTACTAAACATTCACTTAATCAAGCCTATTTCACCAGAAAGTGACACTAAATAAACCAGAAACTTACCTCCATTAAAATGGCATTGGGTGATTGCAAAATTATGAAATTTAATTAGACAGAGTGTAAATTACTAAGGTCAGTTTATTGCTGAAGAATGATTGGGCTCCTTGAGTAGATGACCCCTATATTTGTTTATTCAAAGGTCAAGGTGAAAGCCACTGTAAAGGTCAAATTTCAGCTCAATAGTTCAAGAACCTTTTGACCCACAGAATGATTGGACACCACAGTAGTTTACCCTTATTTTTTGGGAGGGTGGGAGCAGGGTGATAGGTTAAGGTCCCAGGGGCTATAAAATATCAAATTGGTTTCTTCTCAATATATCAAAAACATGTTGACCCATAGTCTATCTCACTCTGTATGATAACTGTGCTCTGAGTAGATGACCTTTTCTGTTTTTGGGTTCACTAGGTCAAAGGTCAGGGTCACTCGGGCTGTGTATTTTAACTAAATTTCTGTTCAACACCTTAAGAACGCATTGACCCAGAGTTTTCAATTTTAACACGGTGATTGGTTTCTGTTTTTGTGATCACATGTTCCAAGGTCAAGGACACTTGTCAAAAATGATTTATTGCAATAACTTTACTATAGGGGAGACATGCTGTTCTTGAAACAAAGGAGGTACTAGTTTTGGGTTGACACATTGAAAGGAAAGCTTAAATATTGTGATATATACACTAACAGGGTTCATCATGGCCAGATAACCACCTGCCAGGAGCTGCTACCAGTTGTTGACAGACTCAGAAATATCACCAAGGAGAAAGTCACTGCTCTTAGGGTTCGTGCAATTTGATATATTTATAATAAATAATTATTTAGTTTCATTTTCAGTTATCAGTTTGTTATTTTATAAGTCTTTTACCGGTAGTTTAGACACAGCCTTGCAGCCTAATATAGCTACAGTGCATGCTTTTCGTTAAAAATTTCTGCAAAACATGATTATTAACTTTGCAAAAATTTCAGTTACTGAAAGGTTAACCCCAACCAAGATGCTGTGTTTACTGCTAATCTGAACTTTATAAATTAACCCTTAACTCCATGGATATGACTGTAATAACATCAGCAAACAGTGTAGATCAGTGTCCAAGGTTATAAAACTGAGCATGGAAACCAGTCTCAAATCTCAAGCATCTGATTGGCTGAAATGGCGACCAGTCGCCATTTCAACCAATCAGATGCTTGAGATTTGAGACTGGTTTCCAATCTCAGCTTTATAACCTTCAACTCAGATCAGTTAGCAAATCTGTGTTGTCTGATCAGGATCTACACTATGTGCTTTTAGATTCATTAGGTTTTTTCTGACCAAGAAGTGACTAGTGTAGATTCAGATCAGATTGTACAGATGTGCAAGCTGATCAGGATCTGCAAAGGTTGCACATGATAAAACCCATATATTTGAAGTAAAGGGTTTACATGTGAACCTTACAAACAATCAGCATGTGTATGTTGCAGGACCGTATAGGGTTCAACCTGTCGGCTCTACAGTTCTTACAGCGAGAGATAGAACAGTCTGAAGAAACCATCTTCTTTCTCGATGCCACCGACAGATACAAAGAGAAGAAGAAGAAAAAGAAGAAGAAAGCTATATTGACAATTAAAACTTGATTTTTAATGATCTATTTACGAATAAGTTACCATCTTACCTTGTTTGTTATTACCTGTTTCCATTTTCTGATGCTGATGGTATTTATACAACACACTATTTCATTTGCCTTTTACAACCAAATCTAGAATTTGTTTAGCTGGTGGATATGACAGTCATTGGCAGGAAACTTGAAGGGAGCTGACATGGCTTCACAGAGGTTGTCAATTTGGCATGCTTGTTTGTATTGCAGGGATGGGAGTTAAAATATGATTGGTTTCTGTTTCACGGGATATAGCTGTTATCCATGGATGAACAGTGAAGATCCCGATCTTTTATATTGTCTGATCAAGATCTACACTGTTGTTTTTTTATTCATTAGGTTAAAGAGTGAACAGTCACTGTGTTTATCCTGATCAGATGGCACGGATGTGCCTTTATGTGGGCCTATTTTTGCACGTGCAGTAAAACCGGTATATTATTTATGAAGTAAAGGGTTAACATGGAAATAAAAAGCTAATGGGAAAATTGGATAAGAAGTTTCTTCAAGTGGGTATTCTATTCTGTGGGATCATTAAACTTTGCAGGGCCTAATTTTCATGCAGACATTATAAATAACATTTGTGCGACATAAATTTTGTGCAGTTTATTGTTCTTTTAAGATTAGCCTTTTCATGCTAAAATTTCTCTAGGCTTAAATTTCTAGCTTTGTGACTAAGCGCGAAATATGTGCACAAAATACGCGAACATTAAACCCTTACCAAATAAAATGACACCACAGTAACGATAAAGAGTCATAATGCCATATTAGAGTGGGGACATTTACATTTCTTAAACAATACAAATGAGATCTTGTGATATAATAAAGATTTATGTTGCTATTGCTCCACTTCCACTAAACCTCCAGAGAAAGAGGTATAATAAGGTTCTTCCATGTCTCTGACCACAACCGCTTTAGTCAGGTTCAACACCCATACTTCATCTTCTTTGTCCAGATTCAATACAACCGCCATTGTTTTTGTACAGAATCCTTCCACCTGCTGCTCACGCTGTTTTACCTTAGCCTGATCCACCGGATGAAACTTGTGAATAAAACACAGTGTGCATTGAAGCCTCTCAGTTGATGTTATTGTCGTGAAAAACACATACATTCCTTTTTGTGGTGCCGTAAAACGTCCAGTAGTGACGTTATAACAGTTGTCGTCATTAGTGTCGATGACGTCAAATATGACCGCGCGATAGGACGTACATTTGGACAATGACTGTGACATGTGCGCACAGAAAGACAATGTGTTGACTGGTAGAGACTTCACGTTTGGCTTGCTGACTGGTATATCCTCATCTGTAAAAAAACACAATGAAATTAACGAAAACAAACCAGATGCAGTCGAACAATTTAATTGCACCCGGCTTTGATTGACACTGCTGTGGAAATAAATACAACTGTCCAACTAGTAACGGATCTGTACTGATGTGTGATCATGGCTTGAACAAGCACTACTTTCAAGGAGGTTACACACCACAATATCATTATGTATTTTTTTTATCAAACCGAACCGGCGTAATGTGGTGATAGATAGATCTATGCCTAAACGTATTTATACGTGAAGAGAATCAGTTCATTTGAAGCACAAGATGGAAGAGCACAAAATGATATTTCGGCTATAAATAGTACTGCGCGTTACGTTAGATTAATCTGCTTGTATTTTAAGCAATGTCTCGCATTTAAGAAGCTTGTCATAGGCAGATGAACAAGTGTTCAATATCTAGAGCTCTATCTCAGTCTTCTCCAAATGATAGTTTAAGAGAATGTCTGATCTGATCATACCGACTGTCCTGCTATGTAGAAACGACCTATGATATCAGTCAAACCTTGGTGTTCAACTCTTTTAAAGTGCTTGTTACGCAGTATGGCGTTGAACACCATTAAAGTATTAATTTGCGCGCAGTAGTGTCAACACATGGTGAAACTTTCATCAAAATGCGTATACGTAACCCTACACTGCTAACACAATATTTAGTTTTCGGTTAAAATGGCTCACACTATTTCTTACAATATGAATGATTTTCTTAAACTTATACAGTGTCAGTAAAATTTTTGTATAATTGGCATCACTTTTATATGACGACGTTAACGACGACGATGATGATGATACTGAAGATTCTGATGAAGTACTGAACTTACATTTTGTCTGAATTTGTAAAGTTTCATTTCATAAAATGAACCATGGCAAATACAATAACGAGTTAAATCGTTAACGCCATAAAGCGTTCGTTTTTTTGTGTACAACACTATAATTGAGATGACACCATAGTGCGTTTTTTTTATTATAATAAAAACATCATCACATTTTATAAAATATTTAAAGATAAAACAGAAAACAATCAATAGGCATATGGACCTGGATGCGTGTTGCTTTACGCACGACTTCCAAATTACTGAGAATATTGCCGAGAACATTCCATGAGGAATTCCAGTTATTTCACCCATGTTTTAATGAGAAGCTTTGACAATACCTGCTTCTTATTTATAATTCATGACTGCTGTGTCACCCACTTTTGTCTCCTTTGATTATTGTTCAAAAACACTGATCGCAATATCTATTACATGATAAAAGATGTAGTTTTTCAATTTTGTATCAACATTCTAAGTAGTCCCCAAAGTGCACCAACTATAATATCTGATCATAGATCTACTTTTCCCCTTTGAAAATTGTTCTAAAGACTGATCACAATGTTAGTGTAACGTTATAATTATACTGAAAGAATGACAGTACCCACATCGCATAGTTGTTAAAAACATGAGCAAAATGTTGCAGGATAGGATGTAAAGTTTTTAGAAGGGGGTCGTTTAAGGCAATATTATTGTAGCTACAAGATAATTTCCAAATTTTCTGGTCAAAATCCTTATAAAACTTAAGTATTTCTTAAAAGAAAAAACCTTTCGGATCCGCTCCTGACCAATCTGTTATTTATTTACATCATTAGAACAGGGCCCAAGATCGTAAAACTAAGATTGCAGACCAGTCTAAAATCTCAAGCATCTAATTGGCTGAAATGGCAACCAGTCGCTATTTCAGCCAATCAGATCCTTGAGACTTTAGACTGGTCTCCAGATTTAGTTTTATGGTCTTGGGCACTGGATTCGGCTTGAGACTGAATTCAGATTTTTAACTCGAATATTTTAACACGGTTACCTTCTTTTGTGCCTGCAGGGAATTCCTCACAAGTAACCTTGCAGTTTCCTAAACAGTGTAAGATATTTAATCTGACATTAGAAAACTGTAAAAACTTCTTTTAAACTTCATTTACTGATCCCAAAGTCTGCGGCTGCAAATGATTTATTTTCAAATAAACCCCAAACACACATTTGATTATAAACAGAACAATATTTGGTGCCATATAACAAAATATTTTCATTTAAATCATATTAGGCATTTCGTAAATCATTTTATCATTTTACATCTTTTAGTTTATCGTATACATGAAGTAAATCGTGTTTCTTCCTGATTTATCTTGTACATTAAAATAAAAATAGATGCGCAATTATAAACATGATTGCCCAGCAGACTAAGTTTTAAATTAATGCAATTATAATAACTTACCATCAGATGAAGTTAATTCTCCGCTTTCACTTTCTGACAAGTATTCCGTTAAGTATTTCGACAAAGACATCCGACGTTTTATCATCATTGAAGCTAAGTGTAGGAATTCCGCTCTTAACTTGGCACTTTATGCCGCTTATCTTTGCCGTTCTAGTTTTCCTGCATACTGCATGATTAGACAACATTATGTATGAAAACCAGAGCCTCTGATTTTGCTTTGATGACGTTGAATCACTCGCACAAACATTTTTCATCTATCTGCCAAGTCGATCTCTCGTTTTAACGCAATATATTTCCTTAATTATTAAAAGCGCGGATTTTTCTCAGTTTTAAACGACTGTTGCATGGTTGATTCGATAACTAATTTTACGTTGTTAAATCTGTATAGGGTGTAGAATTAATCACATGTCTAGTCTAGTCTGAGAAACATACAGCTAACATTCAAGACCTTCTTGGCTAAGCTACAGCCTGTGCCCAAGATCATAAAATTTGAACTGGAGACCACTCAAATCTTAAGTATCTGATTGGCTGAAATGGAGAATATTTCAGACTTGTCTTCAATTCAGCCAATCGGATGCTTGAGATTTGAGACTGGTTTCCCGATTTAGTTTTTGATATTAATCTCTGCAGATTGGTAAGTTTAGAGACGTATGCCCAATGTTATAAAACTGAGCATTGAAACCAGTCTCAAATCTCAAGCATCTGATTGGCTGAAATGGCGACCAGTCGCCATTTCAGCCAATCAGATGCTTGAGATTTGAGACTGGTTTCCAATCTCAGCTTTATAACCTTAAGTCGTACTCGGCTTGTTGAGAATGGAGACTGTCTCTATAAAGTCATCTTCAGAGATCATCCATATATAGCTAAAATACAACCAACATCCTGAATTAGTCTGATGACTGAAAATGCTGAATTCGATTATCCTTGCGGTGATGAGTATTATAGAGTCATTTACAGGGGAAATTGCGCACAGCCGTTACCGCTGGTGAAGCGAGAAAAATGTTCTGCAAAGTTCCGGTGATGGTACTGTCAACGTGTATTTTTGATCAGGCATGATAGGTGGTCAGCTTTGACTCGTCTTCATTAAAATTTCAATTTCAAGCGTATCTTCGGAAAACAGGGAACGTGATTCGAAGCATGTCCGATTTATCAGCACGCGGGTGTAATATCATGAGTTAAGACGAACATCGCTGAAACAATCTCAATAAGGACATTATATACTTTTTGATGGTTCAATCTATGTGCTGGTCATACGAGCACAACGCCTTACGGTAAGATTCGCTCTTGTCTGCATTTGTTTACTTGAGATTCCATTAAATTGTTTGAGTTTCAACATTTTAAAATTCTTTCTTGTTCCTGGAGACTTTTTAACCCTAATTTCAAGAATGTCATTCGTTTGTCGACCTTAAAACGGGAAAATGCTTCCGCGGGCCTCACTTCTGAACCTGTTGGTCAGGTCTTTGTCTGGCTCCCGATCCTACCAATTAAAAGTACTATTTCGGTATGGTCGGGAACCAGACTAGTCAAATCTAAAAGCCGGTGTATTACGAAATAATTGTCTTTTTGTGACTACCCTCAGTAATACTATAATACTATTGTATATCTTTCTATAAAAGAAACATAGCTTTATTACCATCACGACCTCGTTTTAACTTTCGTCATTTGAAAGGGGGAATTCAAGACTTTCACAACAGATTTATTTTAACACCTGCTGATAAGGCTTCAAATAATGTAATTAGGGTGAGACGTATACACTTTTTTAATATTCAAACTGAAGAGCTCAATAGCACTAGTACTAATGCTTATACACTGACTTCTTCATCTGAGAGTGATAATTGTTACTGCACACACTCTACAGATTACAAAATTTAGAATCAGTGTTGAGCCGAAACAAGACAAAGTACCTACTATTGGTTGCCTAAAATGCACAAAACACCGTACAAAGCAAGATTTAATGCAAACTCTAGTTCTTGCACAACTATTAAATTATCCGAGCTCCTAACATCTTGTCGTACAGATTACGTAATTAGGTATTGCAAAATGGTTTTTAAACCAGGCATATAAAATATTATTTGTTTCCCCGTCCACGACCGACCCCAAAAAATCGGCGCGACCCGAAGAATGTCATCTCCGAAACCTAAATGATATTTTTTTTATTTGGTACGAAAAACCTGGAGAGGAAAATGCATTTTTTTCCGATTCATTTTCAGTACGAAACCGAAAGTATTAGAGCAGTCGATGGTTATCAGACCTTGGCGGTAGCCCATACTTGGCAAAAGGCGCCGGACAATCGGAAAGGTCCAAAAGATTTTTGCTTCGGTCAGACTTTATATCTAAGGGAAGCAACCCTTTATTCTAAATAAACTCCGGTTACTTCCCTTCAGTCACAGTAAAATGATTTGTGATTGGTTGCCAGGTTGCCATTGTCCAATCGCGAATTCAATAACATCATCTAACGGCCATGTAATGAAAAAATGTGTTTTGGCTGTCTCGCGTTGGCAGATGATATTCAGTGCTCAGACTGGCGACATTTCACGAATCACTGAGCAAATGCCGGCGTCTAGGCCATTCAATTTCGATTTTATCGAAATTTAAAATGGCTTTGTTGCCTTTGTTGATTTTCATCTCACGGAAACAATAAAATATAAGTCTAACAAAGCTTCATGGGATAAAAGTTCAATTCATTAGAAAGACAGGCAATCGGCAGTCGAAGTAAGTTATCTTTGATAAACCGGATTACATTGTACATCTCAACCATTTTCTTGTTTGTTACTCTGTATAAAATAATTTCGGTCTGAGCAAAAACTTGTATTTTAAGTTTAATTGGCCAAAGTTTGTTAAAACGAAAATAAAATTTAATATAAGTTTCAAATTTTGTTTCAAACAAATGTACATAAAACGACAGAACTGAATATCTTTTTTTTCAGCCGGCAGATTTTCTTTCGGCCCTCCAGGATTTCATTGCTCATCGGAATAAATGACCGGCAGCTCTTTTTTGGCCTTTCGCGAAGTCCATAACATACTTTGCTTTTTTGCGTCTCTGTTAAAAACAGAGACTTTGGTATCCAAGAAAATTTGTAGATTGTCAACAAAGTTGACAATGTGTGACATTGATGACGAAGTTGTTTAGCCTATTGGTGATAGGGAAATAGAAAGCAAAGGAATATCCACGGCTGTCCTATTTGCAGCACTTGATTTGCAAAAGAGTCAGAGGTCCTGTTTCATGTTACAAATATTGCAACACTGAGATGATCAGTATCTGAATATATCTCTATGAAATAATTAATAATTACTGTACAGTACTTTAAGTTTTCAATGTCAAAATGTGAAATATGTTTTAAATTATAATTCAGTTTAAAGTAATAAGAAAGTTTTTAGTACTGTTATCAGTAACGTCCTTTGAAGGTCGTTGAGCACGATACTTATGTACTAAGTTAATAGTACTTCTAAAATTACTTTTGCTTTTATATTTCGGCCATTTAAAGATAGGTGGTTTCAATATCCCAGCCAATAAGGTTTTGGATATTGTCCAATCACCCCCAAGGATATACTTCCTGCTTTTTAAATTTTGCCTAAGGCGTTCTCTGTGATACGCAGGATGAACATGGAATGGTATTAATCTGAAAATACCTCATTGAAGGTTCCATGTTCACCGCCATATGCATACCATCGTTTGGGATGGATAAATATTGTACTGTTTATTGGTGTAAATATTGAGTTGCACTCAACCCGGGGCTAGGCGGCGTGGGCAGTAATATGCAATCCCATTACTGCCCATGAACAGGCTCAATCAAACCGAGCCTGCAGTATTTTAATATTTGTCGTGGTCCGTGGCTTTCAAAGTTCCCTTTTCATCTATTTCAATATCACAGTAGCGTTGTATGTGCTATGTGGCGGCTGTAAAAAGTCTCCCCGTACATTCAATCAGTACTGTTATCAGTAACGTCCTTTGAAGGTCGTTGAGCACGATACTTATTTGCTAAGTTAATAGTACTTCTAACATTACTTTTGTTTTTATATTTCGGCCAGTTTAACGATAGGTAGTTTCAATATCCCAGCCAATAAGGTTTTGGATATTGTCCAATCACCCCCAAGGATATACTTCCTGCTTTTTTTAATTTTGCCCTTGGCGTTGTCTGTGATACGCAGGATTTATATTCTAAGATCCTCTATCAAAATTCTATTCTGTTTATGGCAAACCCATTCTTTTATCTGGGGACCATACGCCGCTGAACATGGAATGGTATTAATCTGAAAATACCTCATTGAAGGTTCCATGTTCACCGCCATATGCATACCATCGTTTGGGATGGATAAAAATTGTACTGTTTATTGGTGTAAATATTGAGTTGCGCTCAACCCGGAGCTAGGCGGCGAGGGCAGTAATATGCAATCCCATTACTGCCCATGAACAGGCTCAATCAAACCGAGCCTGTAGTATTTTCATATTTGTCGTGGTCGGTGGCTTTCAAAGTTCCCTTTTTCATCTATTTTTATTATTATTTATGAAGCACTATTCCTGGGCAGGCTTATCACAATGACGACTTGGTCATTTTGCAGAAAGGCATTCATCTATTGTATATGTAAACTTTGTACTTTTTAGAGTTTTGGTATTCCCCTTGGAGTTAATACTAGAATATCTAAATGTTGGTCGTTATTCTAAAAAAATCAAATAAAACTATTATGACCTACCTACCTACCCATCTTGGGTCGGGTGGGAGAAACAAAGAATATTTTAAGTCTGGCCCCTCTTGCAAAATTTGATTTTGGTCTATAAAAAATTCAAATGACGTGTTAAAGAAGATTAAATCAAATAATTTTCAGGCGCTCTGTTTGTCTACTTATGATTTCCCTACTTATATTTCTCTCTCTCATAATTAAAAAAACACAAGCTAACCAGTATCATTGAAAAAAACGTTTGCTAGAGAAAATAAAACCTTTTCGTTTGTGATGAACATAGGGCATTTTTACAGATGGTTCTTTGATAATCATAATTTATGGACCTGTCAAGACCTTATCGAGGCGCTCACCTTTTTTTGGATAATATTTATGTGAGATTTGGTACCTCTATTTATAAACAAATAATAGGCATTCCAATGGGTATTATTTGTGCAGCCATTGTTGCTGATATGTTGTTATACTGTTATGAAAGGGATTTTATGTTATCTCTTTCTACCAAACATCACGATGGCATTATAACAGCCTTTAACAACACAGCGAGGTACCTTGATGATTTGTTGAATATAGATAATAAAATTTACCCGCATGAACTACAACTTAATAAAGCAAATACTTCAGATAAGCAAGCAAACTTTCTTGATCTTGTTCTTTCTTTTGAAAAAAGATACGTCACTATTAAAATATGTGGTAAAAGAGAAGATTTTAATTTTAATATAGTAAATTTTCCGATTTTAGAAGGCGATGTTCCTCGTGCAACATCCTACGGGATTTATATCTCACAGCTTGTTCGCTTTTCTAGAGCTTGCAATGATGTTAATGATTTCAATAAACGTAATCTTTCAATGACAGAAAAACTTTTAAAACAAGGTTATCGGTATCATAAATTAAGGAAAATATTTTGCAAGTTTTATCGCCGATATCCAGATTTATTTCAAAAAATGCTGCCGCAGTTTTAAATCACTATTACAACAAGATATTTTACAGCCAGTTTTTTATGGAGATTTAATATATAAACTGAAGAAAATAAAAGAAAATATTAATTTTTCTCGGTTATTCGTTAAACCATCTTTAAATTCAAAAAGAAAGGTTACCAACATGATATCATACAGCACTCTGCAGGCCTGGTGATTAACCCATCTACAGTTGATCACTATGCTTACCTCTTTGGTTGCACGACGGTTGCAGGGGTTTGAGAGTTTATGGGGAAATGTTCTTTAAAGAACCTAGAAGCTCGATTTGTTTCTTTTATCCCTGTAATCGTGTTCTTGCTCATTTGACTCCAGGGGCGCTGGTCTCGGTAAGATCATTGAGTACTTGCCTCTTTGGCTTTGCAATGCTATGAGCTTCTTATGTTTTATATGTTTGCGTGCTTTTGCATGCAACATTGTTAAGCTGATGGGTGAGTTGGAGTTTTTTCACCAAGACAACTAGTACTTGTTTGTTGATATGAGAACATGTTGGGGCAAGTGTAAGATTGGTGCACCCTAGAAAATGGTTTAATCCCTAATTTGTTTTGCCACTGACCGTTCCAAGGCGGTAACCTGAAGGGTTCACTTTTTTGTTTGTGGCGTCTTATTTGAATTGACATACTTATATAACAAACATGCTATCTTTTCCTCCATTCTTTTTCGCAGCGCGGGTAGGCTGTGTTTTGTGAGTGCGGCTATTCCTGATATGCAAATTTCACTTTTTTAAAGATCGTACAATTCCACATCATAATTTATTGTAGAAAACAAGCATCTCGTGATGAAACTTTGCAAATAAAAAAACAATGTTTCAACGCTTGTAATGAATTTAAAGCTTATTTTGATGGATTTTTAACTTCTTATGATAATTTACTCTGTGAAGTTGCCAGCTTTTTAACGAATAATTTTCTTTATAATAGACAATATCTTTATTTCTTATAGATTTGTAAAAGATTTAAATGCTTACATATAACATCCCCTATGAATATTTATTGCGCACCTGTTTTGAGGATCAGTTTTATGACGTTAAAAATAGACAATGTTATCTCTTAGCTTAAACAGTATTATGTGTTATTTTGACGATCTATTTAACATAGATAATGATCATTTTAAGATTTTCCGTTATGAACTTAGGCTTTAAAGAGCTATTACATGGGAAAAACAAATGTCTTGTTTTTCTTTAAATACGGACCGGTAAAAAATACTTTAAACAAGAAAAACAGTTGTATATTTCCACTTTAACCAGAACGAAAATTAAAATTGAAAGAAATACATTACGGGCAACATAACTGAAAGACAAGGAATAGGTTACCGACTAGAAAAATAGAGTGGTAACAGAAAATATGTCATTAGATGTTAAACGTTCTAATGATCGGAAAAACATATTGACATAAAGCAAATTGATACTTATGATTTCCTCTAAAATGCAATGGAACCATGGAGCATTCTAGTGCAAAAACTATATAGATGTTTAAAATTTTCAAACAAGAAAACAATAAATATATAGAATTACATACGTACGAAATAATATCCTTAAAAAAAGTATGGAAAATGCAAACAATAGTTTGCTAAATGTCACAGTAGGGCTCCGTACATACGAGGTTTGAAGATAACACTTGTCAAATATGACATATTTCGTATTCTTCAATAATGTTGGTATGTCTTCCAGCATCGGTAAAATCTCAGTAAGGTCATTCTATTCACCTGTTTGCTTAACAATGCTTTTAGCTTCTTATTTTTTATATGTTTGTGTGCTTTTGGGTTGATAGATGGGTTGGAGCTAATTCACCAAGACAACTTGTACTTGTTTGTTCATATGAGGACCTGATGGGGAATGTTTGAAGTTGATGCATCTTAGAATCTGGTATAAACGCCAGTGATAAATTGCTTTGTCACTGACCGTTCCCCATGGTAACCCATCAGGTTCTCATATACGTTAATTGTTTGTAACGTCTATTTTGAAACTGATCATTTATAACCCATGCTCTCTTTTCTTCTCTTCTTTTCAGCTGTGTGGGGAGGCTGTGTCTTCTGAATGTGGCCATTCTTAATAAGCATATTTCACCTTTTTCCAGATAAAGAAGCTATTTAAACTAAGAATATATGGCATTCGCGGTTTAAGATTCTCATGCAAGCGTTCAAGACATGCATTGCTCTCGATTGGACGAGACATTTCAACGTTGGAGTTTCGAATGGTCCAGACATTAGGACAAGCAAATTTTAAGAAGTTAGCTGTGACAAAATAAATAGATAAAATAAGGAACTTACAGCTAGCAAACCTTTCTTCATAAAATTTTCGCCCTGTCGCGCTACAGAAGCCTATACTTATAGGATTCGGCGAGACTCTCGAGTTTTCAACATATACACTGATTATGTGTAGCCGTCGAGCAAATATTCTCAAGTCTTTTCATATGGACATCTTCAGAGATAAAAAATCAAATTTGAGCGCTTGAAATGTGTTAAAAGAGTAGAACCGCACGAATACCAAACCCTGATGTAGGGGAAATTTTCATGAAGGATGAACGCAGCTATACTGGCGGCTCTTCTCAATTCGTTTATAATAGAAAATGTTAAACAAAATCAATTCCTACAAATATCGTCACTACAACAATTTATCTATTTTGTTGAATGAAATTGGGATTTTTGACTTCTTAACATAAGAACAGAAATTAACTCACAACAATATTTATACACGTATTTAATTGGTGTAATTTAAGATGCATGCATAGCGAATACCACAAAATATTAACAAAATTGTAAACATAACAGATAAAGTAATCGGACTTATTATAAAACTCGTTGTATTATTTGGCAATAATTTCTTTTGTATAACTAATCACCCATTTTTCATCTTTCCAGTTATACATTTAACAAACACACTGTGCTTGATTTGCAACTTTTGTGATTTATATGTTTTAATGGCTTGGATCTGGCATCATTGTGTGATTGAATTTTCTGCTCACATTCGACTTGTTTCAATAACCGTCCATGGTTGTTTCAGTGCAAATACACAGTGTGATTTCATGTAAATGCTTTCAATATAAGAAAAATAAACACATAATTAAAAACAGATTTAATAGTATCAAAATGTTCATTTTATACGTACAGTATCTATGTGATAAGGACGCACACAACAAACTGCTCATGCATGACATGCTATTTCTAAACAAATATGTTTCTAAATTATTAACATTTTTCGTTTCAGAATCATAATAATACTAAACTGACGAGAACATTTATTAAGACGTATTACCAAACATTTCTTAAGACGTATAACCGATCTTCTTTTCCCTGTATTTTAACTTAAAATAAAAATGCAATAAACCCAGTTATAAAAAAGACGAATATATTTTTGAAATATTAAAAATTAAGTTATTTTCATATAAATACATGTACTCCAACTGCATATGCAATTGTAACTTTTCAAAATGATATCAAAATATTAATCAATTAAGATTAACTTGGAGACACATTATCAAAAAAAAAAAGAACTGAATATTCTGTTGTTGTTTTTTTTCATTATTTTTGTAAAACAGTTATATAATCATTTTATTTCATATGAAATTTACATCTGTTAAAATATTTATTGTTTATTCAACTTCAAGAATTTTAAATAATAAATAAAATAAGTTGCATATGTGTTATTTCTTGGAAAAATAATCTACAGAAATCTTAAGACTTCTTAAAAATAGAATTTCAGACATAAGGTGATTTGCTTAAGTGGGATATTTCGCCTTGGTAGAGGATGAATATACTGATCCTGAACGGACCAATAACATTCTTATTGTAACTTAGCATTCTTTATATTGGTAGTTTAATATTTTAGTCATAACCTTAGCTTTAAGGAAGAAAAAACGAATTTAACAAAATGATAAAACTGATCAGCATGTATTCAGCTGACAAATAACTTCCGATCGTTCAGTTTTCACGTATAGCCTCGTTTTTGGTTAATTTCCAATCACGGAAAGTAACTCGTATAGAACTAGGAAACTGTTTATTGGAAAAGCATATACTCAGAATCTTAGAGCATACAACCAAGTTTGTTAAAGACTTGCAGCTGAAATACATTTTTAACTTAATTATACAATCCTTGCTGCATTCGTTTTTAAAAGAGGTCATGGAGGAATCTTTGGTTTCTTTCCTAATGCGTAAAACAGGTCACATGTCTTTTTTCACAAAGCATAACACTAGAGTCGGACTTTAACACTGGAATTTTTGCACATACAATTTATAAGCAAACTTACCAAGGAAAGCTAGAGGGTCTATGCAAACAATCGAAAATGAGCGTTGAATTACAACTACCATTTATGTAGCAATATTCGCACCGTACGAAACTACAAGGTCATATCCAACAACAATAACCACGTAAACACATCAAGTTACAAAACGCTTCAAGCTTCAAGCAGTTTCATAATTAAATAAAACGATGGAATGTAATGCACGCATTCTACCAAAAACTCACAAAGGCAGATGCAAATGAACTGAGATACAAATAATATAAGACTAGTCTAGCCCGGTCAGCCGTTATCAGTGACGGCGTCTTTCGTCTTACGGAACGGTATGTGGTACGTGCCGGACCTAATATTAGACCTAGTTTTAAGCGATTTATTGCCATTAGAAAATGTTGATTTCATGTTAATTAAAATATTTCAAATAACCAGAATTACAACTTTTCAGAAACCATTTTTAATTTCTATAGTCTATTTTATAAAGTATTCCAGTTCCATTTGATTCGCCCCCTTTTTCTGTCAATATAATAATCATCACAGTTTCTGTTAATTTAAAGCAGATATTCCACTATGTGTTTATGGTAAATTATTTACATTTAATATTGTTTCAATGAGACAGAGACATCAAATGTTTGTAATATATGCAGCTATTACATAACATTGATACATAAGGGCTGAAGGTTATAAAACTGAGTTTGGAAACCAGTCTCAAATCTCAAGCATCTGATTGGCTGAAATGGCGACTTGTCGCCATTTCAGCCAATCAGTTGCTTGAGATTTGAGACTGGTTTCCATGCTCAGTTTTATAACCTTGGGCACTGGTTAACACAAGCCTCGAAGGATTGACTTGAAAAATGATGCTTTTTGATGTCAATATTGTCACAAAATATACAATAAGCCTTAAATTAATATTGTGTCTAAGGAATGGGGCAATCAAGGTCATATTTTTCAGTGACGAAGTTGATGACAACATTTCGAACACATGTTTTTTTTAATTTTCAAAAAATCGTTTTGATATGGATGTACAAATTGATAAAACTTTTGAAAGCAATGGTTTTGAAATGCAAGTAATTGATTATATATAAAACCATAAACATTGTTGCTTTGTTCGAAATTTTCACTAGCAATGGACTAGCGAATCTTCTCTGACATACTACATCACACATTTAATTTCTCTAAGGAAGAACTCTCACATTAATGAAGGGAATAGCTGTTTTTTAATCTGCTTTATATAATGACATATTTGTTATGAAATGTGAATAATTTTGGGTATTTTTAACATCACAATTAGAGCAAATAGTGCATTGTTTATATCATTTTTTAAGTATTCTAGACATAAAAAGAAACATGACACAGCATATTTTCTAATACCTCCGTAATCATATTGAAAAGCTACGAAACCATGGTTGAAAAATGAAAATTGAACGTTTATTAAATTTTTTGCGAAATATGATAATTCTGGCTAGTGCATGAAACAAGTGTTTGAACCGTTACTTTTTTATGAGAGGTGAAGAAAATAGAGTTTGTATATACTCGTTTATCTGACAGTTATGCAATCTATTAAGTGTCAGGTTACTTTTCTGCTGAGTATAAAATGCATGGATGAATTGGGATGTCTGGGAAGGTGGCCGGTCTAGTGCCAGAGAAAATCCCTAATACTCTTGATTCACATCAGTGAATATTGTATTTCTAAAACATATTATTATGATAAAAATCGATTTACAACGAGAATAATGTTTTGTGTGAAAAATGTCTTAAAATGATATTTAAAATGTTCAATGACAATTTATTAGTAACAATTTCATTTTCCTGAATAAAAATATGAAAATAATGGCTCAAGATCATAAAACTTAGACTGGACATCAGTCTCAAAATCTCAAGCATCTGACTGGCTGAAATGGAGACCAGTTCACCCAATCAGATGGCTGTGTCTAAGTTTTATTATCTTGGGCAAATGACACCAGGACCTAAGATCATAAAACTAAGATTGGAGTCTCTTATGACTGGCTGAAATAGTGACCAGTCGCAATTTCAGCAAATCAGGGCTGAAGGTTAGAAATATGAGTTTGGAAACCAGTCTCAATTCTCAAGGATCTGATTGGCTGAAATGACGACTGGTCGCCATTACAGCCAATCAGATGCTTGAGATTTAAGACTGGTTTCCATGCTCAGTTTTATAACCTTGGGCACTGATGCTTGAGATTTGAGACTGGTCTCCATATTTAGTTTTATAATCTTGGGCACAGGAACCATGATTAACGAAGAAGGCACTTGATTTGGAAGAACATGATATCCGGACATCCGCTGTACATGTACCTGTTGTGGAAATGTCACTTATGAACTTGCTTGTTTTGAAATATGCAGACAGTGTATTTCAGTGACCATAATTCAGACAATAGTATAATTCAATTTACCACATAGATCTTCTGTCAGCAATATATTGCATATTTATATGAATCCTGTGACTTCTGATACAAAGTTTTATTGAAGTGCTGACTAATTATGAGCTAGTTTAACTTGGCTAATAAAATCTTTGTATTTCTTTAAATTTGTTCTAACCACAGTTTTAGAATCGGCTCATTCACGAATAATGGGCTAGTTTAAATTGGCTAATCAATTCAATGTATTTTTTTAAATTTGTTCTAACCACAGTTTTAGAATCGGCTCATTCACGAATTATGGGCTAGTTTCACTTGGCTAATTAAATCGATGTATTTCTACAAATTTGTTCCAAGCACAGTTTCAGAATCGGCTCATTCAAACACGTCTCTATGGTTCTTGTCATTAGGAGTCAGTTGTAAAGCATTAGGCGTGTAAGTGTTCGTTGTCACTCCGTTAGTCTCTGCTGCTTTCGTAGATTCACTCATATTTCGCGACGACTTGCACTTTACGAAGATAAACCGCAACTCCTCCGTCATTTCTGACCAAAATGTTTGCTACAAAGAAAAGTATAGAACAGTTATTTCAAACAAAACAACCAGAAAAAACGTGATCCTACAAATGTTCGACGTTCTTTTATACATGTAGTAATTTCTTCTTCAACAATTATTGGACTTTCATTATGTTTTTGGACGCAGATAAATAATTTTATCTTTTGTGCTACACTTGGCAACGCTTCTGTGAATATTGTTAGTTTAATTTCAAAGACAATACAGTTCAAAATAAGGCCATAAATAATTAAAAGCAAGTTTTAGCTCTACTGCTTCTCATTGACTCATAATTCAACTATTTTGTGAGTTCAAGTCTTCCTTTATGAAATACACATGATTATTATTCTTTACTAGAAAATACTAGGTCAGCTATAAATTGCATTGAAAAAATACGTTGTGTTTAATGAAACTGACCCCCACTCCCGAAAAACAACAAACACATATAAAACACACACATACAAACAATTGTTTTCGTGTTATTAGGAATATGAATTTGTGCTCAAAGATTAAAATAAATTCTTGTTTTTTATATATCCTCATTTCCTCATTATAGAATGGCTGTAAATTAACCTAAATAATATTTAATATTTTGTCCGAAAATTAAAGATATGATTGATATAGTCAAATTATCGAAACATGGCGAACAAAGGTATCTGAATAATTGATTTTTTTCAACATGATTGCAGTCTTCCATAATCCTTAAAAATTACGTATGTCAAGGAAACTAGGCGACATTTCAATTTCATTTCTGCAAATACTATTGCTGCGAACTCTTGGTACATGTTAAATACACTTTACATTATGATACATATTTATTTATTTAGATGAAATTTAATTATTTAGTTAAAGATATATAGAATAACTAGAGGGTGTTACCTTATCTGCTCTAGCATTCCTTCCAACTTTCCACAAAAACTCCAATATAGACACCAACAGACCAAAACAAGAACCTCCAACCAGCACCACGAATACCCCACCCACGTTAGCAACACCTAATGCATTGGTATCTTTCTTCTCATCATCCGTTTCGCATTTCACTGTACTTTTCTCTACCCACCTAAAACGAACGAATTTTACTAACTTAGTAAAACACGAGCTACGCTACGATTGAAATCATCCTTGGGCAGCTAAATAAACTTTTACAATGCTATTCGGTATATAAGAATTAAAAGCTAAAGTAAATTGAAGTTATTTCTCATTTTTCAGTCTCATCTTTACATGTGAGGAAATTAAAAATAGAATCTGTCAAAAGTACTTTGTATGTACCTGTGTAACATTATATATACAATAAAATAATAAAAAATAATGGTGTTTAACAGAAAAAACAAACAAAGAAGTACAATCAAAATTCGAACCAGCATAGAAATTCATTACATGCACACAGTCGATGAGCGTTTAGAAGCAGCCAACTTTTCAGACAACCCTATATTTTTTATGTCCTAATTCTTGAATGCTGGTACGGCCTAGCATTAAATTAATGTAATAAGGTACGCAAGTTTTTCTTTCCGCCTAATAAGACTATTAATAATGTATATATATAATATATACATGTGGCTCTGTGCTATGACATTGTAATTCTACGAATGACTAATGAATTATTCAAGCTACAGCTCGCAAATTTTCTCAGTAAAAAGGCAATGTACAGTTTACCATTTTTTGTAAATCTTTGATATCACTTGTTTCTGTTGTAGGTGCACAATTTCTTTTGATAAATAACCGATCCATGGCGAATCTACAAAAGCATAATAATAATAATAATAATAATAATAATAATAATAATAATAATAATAATAATAATATTATTATTATTATAATGACAACAACAACAAAAAACAAGAACAACAACAACAAATAATAATAATAATAATAATAATGTTTGACATATCATTTCTACCAAATGTTTCTCTCAAAAAAGATACACGTGTTGTTACAAATACACATACATACACTCATATGAAATTATTGAAAGAACCCCCCCCCCCCCCCGAAGACCCCGCCCCCCTCCCCCCGATAATTTTAACAAATTTGAACAACACGCGGGGTAAAAACATCACGACAAGTTGCTTCGACAGTAAGCATACTAATAACGGCGTTTGTTTTTAAGTTGAGCATTACAACAAAAACACTGAACGAAACAATGACCGACCTTTTGGAGCGGCAAGCCCATATCCTTTCGAATCAAGAAGGTCTCCAATTTGTTGAAGATCACAATTTCTTTGCACCTGATAGTCTATAGACGTTGATTCAGCTAAGAAGGCGTAATTCTCCGACTTGACCTTAGCAAATCCGTCCACGTTGCCTTTAACCATAACCCTGTCTTCGTTGGCGGTCATGTAAGCATTCATGCGCTTGTACGTTGTCATGTTGGAGTTCTGAAAGATTTCCAAGTATGGTTGATTTTGTTTCCCAGATTTTTTAATGAGACCGATCGTCAGTTTTTTTTCCGATATCTTCCTTTGTGGGAAAACGACTACCGGAATATTGTACTTAGGTGTTTATTATTGTTTGTGATACGGAATTAATGTATCAATCAAACTATTCTTTACTTTCGTTAAAATATTTTAGGCAACAAGTAACTGATCTATAAGGATTATTGTCCGTAATAGTAGTAAAATCAATGGTATAATTTTATTATTCGTAAATAGATGCAAAAAGAAACATTGAAAGACACCGAAACCGACAAATATCGAAATATGGCAAGGTCGATTTGATTGAGCCTGTTCATGAGCAGTAAATGCAATGCTATGTACTGTCCAGGCCGCCTAGCACCGGGTTGAGCACAACTCAATAAGTCAGCAAATATAAATATCATGCTTAATGGTTTTCAAAGGTCTAACAGCACTTACTGGATGTACGAGGCGACGTTTTACAACAACGCTACTAGGATAATTAAATAAGCGTATTCGTCTGCCATTATGAAGCGAACTTAGGCTGCTTACTTGAACTTATGCTGTTTACGGTATGCATAAGCTAGTTCTCATTCCATTATGAAGGAAACTTAGGCTGCTTAATGTCTAAATCAGCTAATTCTCCCGCAATTATGAAGACACCGTGGGCTGATTACTGTCTACATATTATTAAGCTAATTCTCCTGCTATTATGAAAGGTACAAGCTTTCTGTCAAAATAAGCTAATTGTCCTGCTATTATGAAGGGTACTTAGGCTATTTAATGTCTAAATAAGCATTATGAAGGGAACTTAAGCTACATACTGTCTACATATTAACCTAATTCTACTGCCATTATAAAGGGAACTTAAGCTATTTACTGTCTACATAAGCTAATTCTCCTGCCATTATGAAGGGAACTTAGGCTATTTAATGACTGCATAAGCTTATTCTCCTGCAATTATGAAGGAAACTTAAGCTATTTAATGTCTACATATTTTTAAGGTAATTCTCCTGCCATTACGAAGGGAACTTTAGTTATTTAATGTCTACATAAGCTAGTTCTCCTGCCATTATGAAGAGAACTTAAGCTGATAACTATCTTACTATCTTTTCATAATAAGAATACCATGTATGTGGTAGTGATGAACACTTTAAGAAGAAATAAAAGAAATAGCAACACAAATAGAATATAAAATAATCATTTTAAATATAACTCAGAATAACAACAACAATGCAAAATATGAAATTTAAATAAAAACGTGTTTAATTAAGCTTAGGGAACTATGTGTAGATTTAAGAAAATGATAAAGTAGTGATCATGTATATAGGAACGTAATAAATTACTCTTTTCTAAAAGTATTCGCAATATTTGCTTCTGAGATAAACACACTGACCACGAGTACTAGTAGCTGTGGCACAAATTAACAATATGAAAATATTAATTCTCTTGTTTAATTCACGTAACAACAGCTTGTTGCAATATAAAGGTTGTTTTTGTCTTACTGCAAAAGGGCATATTTCATTGGATCTGTTTTACATATTATAAACAGCTGTAATTGATATTTGTTTGTTTCAGTGAAATATTAATTTAGTTCCACGAGTGAACACCAGAAAATGATATTTTCACGAGTGGCGTTTCAGTGAAATGTGTTATTTAGTTCCACGAGTGAATACCAGAAAATAATATTTTCACGAGAAGCCTTTCAGTGAAATATCAATTTTAATTCACCAGTGAGCACCAGTAAAGGATATTTTCATGCTCAAGAAACTTTTTTTTTCAATCACAAATCAACATTTCATTGAAACAAACGAATTGCACATTTTTATATTATGTTTTCTTATCAAACAAATTGCTAAGGAATGTAATAAGTGTTTAAAAAGTAGTTCGGCAAAAACAGTTATTAGAACTAATGTTATTTCACTGAGAAAACTCAGTCATTTACTTGAAAACATAAAATACAGACACCTACTTACCGCAAAGAAATCTCTAGAAGAACCCTTCCTTAGCGTTCCATATTTTATTGTAGTTTGTAGGGAGAGATCCTCTGCATTAGTGATAGGAGCAACCATTCTGCTTTTGGTGAGGAATGCAGCAAGGTTAGCAGTGTACGAGGATACAATGATAAGGGTAAAGAGGTACCACATACTAGCCACAAACCTCGTAGATCCCGCCTTGGGAGCAACGTCGCTGCCTGTGGTTGGGATTTAAATCAATTATAAGGTGAACTCCCATACCCGCCACGAACCTCGTTGATCCCGTATTGGGAGAAACATCGATGCCGTGATTGTAATTTAAATTGGCCCGGGGACGGAACATAGAAGCGATCGTCATTTTAATACTAGAACAAATATCTGCTAAAACCTAATTCCCCTGATCTTAAGTTGGATTGTCTTGCACAATGCATATATTTAAATTCGATATTCATTTCTAAACAATTGCTATCGTTTCTATCGCTTTATTAGTCGAATTAATGAGAATTTTACGTTTCATATTCTGTCAAAGGTTGCTTAACAACGTTGATGAAACAAAGTGCTACTATGTTGATTTTGAGAGAATATTTAGAGAATCGTTCAAATATTGTACAACACGAAGAGTTAGATATTGGGAATATAATGATCTAGGCACCTAAGGCGAATATAAACAGGAAACTACATGGATGGAAGGAATTAGAAATTTAACTCAAAGACAATAATATTAACTCAAAGACAAGAATATTGAGATAGTAGACGAAAAAAAAACACGGAACAGTTACAACATTAGACCAATTAATAACATTACATTGAAGTTAAAATTAATTCACCGCAATTTACATACTGAGTGTTACATTTAATTAAAACATATTTATAGTAACATTAGTTGAAAAGAGATTGTAAGTATTATTTTACGACATTAATTTTACGACATTCTGGCATGAGATTTTCGACATTGCCCGGAAGTGAACAACATTATACTTGGCAACCGCATGCTCTTTACTGCATTCAATACACTGAGCTGTATGCTATATAGATTTTACTTTCCCGAATGCAACACGATACGACAGTAACAGACCTAAGAATTTTCTAGAGTTTCTATAATTTCTAGTGCTGCTAAGCATCCAAATTTTCACAGGTGCATCTAAGTTTCCAACGCATGTAATATGTTTCACTTACCTTTAGTAACTTGCGTTACAGTTCAGAGCTTTTAGACAAAAAAAACGCTTACCTTTTTGTTTTCTTCAGCATATTTCCGTCTTGTCTTACGTGTATGTATGTATTTAAATCGGACTGTGTTCCTGATTGTAAGGGTTTCCCTTTTGCGTCAATATCGAATGATTCAGACGGAACGTATGTGAGAGAATGCCACCATAATGACAAATATTTTGATACTAAAAATATCAAATTACTTCATCAGACTTTGATCGCGGCATACCATTTAGATCCAAAATATCTTCATATTTTATAATTAAGACATTGGAAAGCGATGGGTGGTTTGCTTGTTTATTTTTCTAATATCGGACTTTGTGACCATGATTTGGATCGAAATCGGACGGCCCCGACCGGAACCTTCGCAGTGATATTTTGTCTGATCATTCAATCAACAAAAGAGCTGCAACGTCAGCTTCATTCTCTATGCCGAAAACTTGCGGCGGCCTTTGATCTTACAATCACGGCAAAACAATATTTCAAGCAGAAGAAGTTTGTATAACAACATCCTTGAACAAAGCATCTGCGCTACTAACGAAGGCTCCTACTGAATCATTCGTTATGTGAACGCCAACCTGTTGAACTTGATTTGACTGACCTATGTAACTTCAAATCAGCCTGCAAATTCCAAAGAAAGATCTAGACGGACAAAGTCCATAGTTGTGATCCATGAGCGTTTAATTTCTCTGCCACCACGAAAATCATGCGACGATGAAACTCGCTTGTGTATAAAAACTAACATAGAAAATATGATTTTTATTTTTGATAAATATTAGAAGTTCGTTACTGTCATTTGATATATTTGTTTTGGTTATAAGTGTAGTTGTCAGAAAAATAGATCAAGATGCATTTTAAACTGGAGCCATTCGCTAGTGGAGACAATGTTAAGAGAATTGTGCAGGCTGATAATGAGTGTACACTGGTAATTAATGGATGAAAGGTAAATTGAAGATAAGGATTAGCCTTACTAAATGTCTGGCGGCTTTTGGATTGGTATGGTCAACCGTCTCTTACCTGGAAAAAATTTCTTGTCGAGCCTGATGCCAAAGTGCCATAAGGGATGGAGATTTGTTTTGAAAGATCCTCAGCACTGGTGATCGGGTTGTCCATTCTCGACATTGTAAGAAAAGCAGCGAGATTGGCGGTGTAAGAAGAAACGAGAATCAGTACAAAGAACCACCAAAGGATAGCTACAGTCCTCGTGGAAACAGCGGAGGGCATGATGTCGCAACCTGATAGAGCGAGAATCAGAGTGACCCAGTTAAGTAAGCAGCTAGTTAGTACATCGACTGGGGCACGTCACGGAATCAGGTGCGTTCGGGCATATTTTTGACATTTAGTTGTTACTGTATTTAAAAATATTTTCGATTGATTCATTTTAGTTAGTTAACAGGTGAGTTTTGTAGTACCCATTTTAATGATACGCTGTTATTTTTACCGCAAAATGCTTAACAAGAATTATAGTCTGCTTCACTTTTTGACTTCATCCTAATAAATGGCGTCTTTTTTCGAAGTTACCTTTTTCCGTGACGCTCCCGAAATAATAAAAAATGTCCACAGTCGTTACTGAGTTGTAAATACAGAGGCATTTATTCAATTTATTTCAAGCAAGCTTTGCCAGGTCCTTAAAACGTAAGATTGATTGAATAAAATATTTGCACCTAAAGACCACACATTTGGAAGAGAAAAAAAAATCAGTCTATAGGACGGCAGTGCTGTGCTTAGCTCTTTAAATTAGGATATTTCGGGAAAACGAAATGGTGACTCCGATTCAGGCGCCAGTTGTTTTTCGTGGAATTATGATTAATATTATTTAGATAAAGAGGTCAAATGCAAGAACTGCAAAAACTGAAACTGCGTTTGACTTTTTACACTTACTTAATTCATTTCTGGAGAATATTTCCAAAATATTTTTATAAATAATAAATAAATTAAACAAATTAAGTAACGCTGTGAACATTTTTTCTATGGATATATAGATCTAAGTCAAACCAAACGTAAACAAAATAATTATATATGAAAAAGATGTTATATACAAAGTGGATTCTTGACACATTACGGTATTCCTAAATAGCATCAACATTTCAATAACTCGATATGAAACTAGGTTCAAAAATTAAATTGAAGGATAGTTATATAGTTAAGAAAGCATGAAAATGGCACACAAGATAAACTTTTATAGAAATAAGAGACATGCATGATGTTTTATGTGTGTATCCGGTAATTCAGGTTCCACTCATTGGTGCTGTTGAATCAGGTCCAAAGGAGAATTTGTAACAATGAGCGTTCAATTAGGTGTGAACTTTACATATACGATTATCGTTCTCCAGAAAACAATCTGGACAAATAATTTCAACATAATCATTTGCTTCAAGATATGAATTAATGAAAATTAAAGAAACTACTACTGGTTCTGTGAGGAAGGATAAAAGTCCTAGCATGCAATCAGAGTCAACTATTTTTTTAAATTTCCTCAAATATTTTAAAAGGATTTTAAAATCAATTTTGTGCATTACGAAATCAACGAGATGTTACAACTAGTCAATGGCACACGTCGGATGAAGCAAAAGAACAAAGCTTTCATTGTCAAATGTCATCTTGGATGTCTGGTGAAACATTCGCTATAAATTTGATGATTTTTATCGTTTCTAAAGTAACTACCAAAGTTTAGCAGGTAACAACGCAAAGGCGTTTCTATGCCACCTCGCGTTCCATGTTCGAAAATATGAAATTCTGATGTATGATAATATAAAATGCTTTAACTGTTTTTCTTATACAGTCTATGTTTTTGGTTTAGTTCAATTACTTAACATTAGCAGCTCAGTAAGAAGTACTACATAAGGATATCACGATAAAACGATCACGCTTGCTTAAGGTATATAGAGAAGACTAAGCGCAAAGCCAAAGCTAACAGATACTATCAAAGAGTGGTAAAACTGGCGAGCAAAAACACAGTAGCATTTGTCCAGCTACCGTTACCTGAGAAAAGCGAAAAGCTTTATTAAATATGCATTCTTTGGTATGTCTTTTTGGATTTAACTCTTAAACTAGGTTCAAGCAAAACTTAATGCCTCGACCTAAAATTTGACACGCTATCTAACTTAGTTTGTTTAAAATTACAAATTCCCTAGAAGTCCATGTACAATTTGCAAATTATTCATTAAGTCAAATAAAGAAACATAAAGATCTTGTATTTTCAAAGGGTATATTAAGCATAGAAGCCAGGCAGTTGTTAAAAAAAGAGGAAATGATAGCAACATAAATTCTCGTGCAATATTCAAAGCAAAATGCCATAAGCGCTCGTGTAAATCAAAATGCACATTAGTGCCAAATCAGCTAGAAATTCCTTTCTCAATTTACACTAGTATCTTTAACGATTTTAGTGCTCATCAAAGCATTAGTCACATTTGCGACCAGGGTAAACCCAGATCTACCTGCGCATCCACGCAGTCTTGGTTCACAGTTCAGTCAATGAATCTATACATCATGAGTGTGAACAACGGATGGGCTTGCCCTACTCATCATAGAGGTTAGTCCATTGCCCAAGGTTATAAAACTGAGCATGGAAACCAGTCTCAAATCTCATACATCTGATTGGCTGAAATGGCGACTGGTCGCCATTTCAGCCAATCAGATGCTTGAGATTTGAGACTGGTTTCCAAACTCAGTTTTATAACCTTCAGCCCATGATATTGATTCAGTACATAAAAGGTTAATATTTTATGTAATATAATCTATTTCTACCAAAGGAGATGGCACTAAGAGCAATGTCTATTACTTTTCTACTTTAAATGGAGAGCAATTTTCATTTTTTCGAGCAAGCATGTTATGAAACACACTTCAATGAATCCGTTTTCCATATATACAAAATAAAATCAACAGAGAATCTAGTAAATATAGCAGAAAAAAACAACAAATAACAAGGGTGCCATGTTGGCCGTATATAGCTCACCTTAGCATGGGAAATGGTTCATTAAGGTCAACGAACTCTATGGGGAGCAACAAACTTCTCGGCCAATTAAGCATTTATCTTTTTAAGGGCATATAAGTGTCATGTTTTCGGTCTAATCTCAATTCTCGCAGTAATATGATAGTCCACACATAAAAAAATTAAATTGAAATTGTGTTTGCAAGAGGTTTACCTCTGGTTAAATTATTCAATTGTTTAGTAATATTTTAATAACTTGACAGCCGTTTGACAGACAAGTTCATTTAAGTAAAAAGTATCAGCAAACAAATTTACATAATTTATATCGCAATGTTCTTTCCATATGTACTGATCACAACAAATGCTACTATCTTCTATAAGATCCTTAAAATGTTTGTGGTTACCTATCCATTACCAGTTACAGTTTAGTAACATGAGCACAGTTATACAAACACGGTCGAAACATGTAATGCACGAGCACGTGCACCTCGGATAAAAAACTAGCCTGTATACGTATGACTTTATGGAAATTGATAAGTGTTAGCCTAAGTCAATACTGAAACATTCAAAAACAGAAAGTTTTGGGGTTGGCCATAAAATATAATTCAGAAAAAAGAAGTATGGAGTTAGAAAGGCTGTCAAATATAGTACTAATCGACAAGATAAACTGAACGCACGTACCTTGTTGCATAAGAGATCCAATGGTGAACCATAGACAGTTTAGAATGGTAAAGTTGTTTTCGACATGCTCCGAATCCTCGTTACATGGGTGTGGGTTCGACCATTCATAGGGCGTAAATCTGTATAAAAGCACGTGTGTACAAGTTTATGAAAAGATACCTATCGACCATTCATAGGGCGTAAAAGTATAAACAAGTTTATGACAAGATACTGTTCAACCATTTAAAGGGCGTATTTTATTATAAAAACACAGGTTTGTACAAGCTGGTTGCATAATTGTGTAGATTCCTTCCCAATTATAAATCATTCAAATGTATGAAATGCACAATGTTATTTCGCGTGTAGCGCATCAAAAGCAGAACATTGAAAACTTTCCGACTCAATTTGAAGAAAATCAATCACTCCATTCCACTCCGCAGTGAGCGATATTTTAGTAATGAATTCTTTTTTCAAATCGAAAGTATTGAAAACAACCGCTTTAAAATTATCAATTTACCTTGCAATAACAAACAGCATGAAGCTCACACACAGGTACGCTGCTATCATGTAAATCCACACATCTACAGAGAGGGGTAGGAGAAATGAGAAGAGATCCGGTGGAGTCTTGACGGACTTTCGGTAAATTATGGTGATTCCTAGGTTCAAGAACGGCATGCTGAAGTCAACCACTCTCGCCCGTGCATAGGTAATTGTAAGACCCGCTGCTGCCAAATCTGCTTTCTGAAACATAAATGACTTAGTTGTTTTACTGATGTCATGGTTATCCGATCAGCCTTTATTTGGGTTGTCCTAGCTAGCTGAGTTAGTAGCGTTGTCGAAATTTCATGGCAATGCGCTGACGCCGTGACGGTACAGGTTCGCTCCCCAGTAGAGGCAGTACAATTTTTTAAAATCTTTTCTTCTTAATCTGCAATTAATTAATACTGAGCAACTCTAAATGTATCAAAATCTTAAAAGTATTAAAAGACATCTTAACTGATAAATGTCCTAACAAATCTGAAATAATGTTTCTGCTATAAAATTCATATTTTTAAATCAATGAGACATGAAAAACTTATACCATATATATTCACATATCAAGCCATGGTTTTAGAGATGTAAAATAAGCACATCAAGAAATTGGACAGGGTTTAAACTGACATAAATTACAATTCCGTCGGAACATATAGTCAGTACTGTTCTGAGTAAAATAATCCGTTACCGATGTCATGCAATGGTGATTACGTATATCAGGGCTATCCGATCAACTTTTTTTGGTGTTGTCCTGGCTAGCTAAATCCTTTGTGTTGTCGGAATTGCATGACGCGGCGCTGTCGCAGTGACTGTGCGGGATCGTCCCAGGTAGAGGCAATATCGTTTAAACGGTTATGATCATACTTACATTTATTGCATCTCTCTCTATTAAATCCCCGATCATTCCGTCCCATTTACCGGTGGCCGGATCCTCGGATCCGTATCCCCTCGTAGCTTGCTCGTAGATGGTGTAGTTGAAGCCCAAGATGGCGGACAATTCATCCAGTAAGTCTATTATAAACCCCTCGTGCATACGACCTTTCTCGTTAGGCTCGGTTAGATTAATTACATAGGGTGGATCCTGTGATAAAGTGATAATACATTCATTGACGTGTTGCTTAGGATCAAAAGATGAAAGGAAAATACTTTTGTATGCTATTACGCATTATTATTATTATTATTATTATTATTATTATTATTATTATTATTATTATTATAATCATAATCATCATCAGCATCATCATCACCATTATTATTATTATTATTATTATTATTATTATTATTATTATTATTATTATTTCCCTATCTTTATACAACAAATACACACTTATACGACGAAAATCAAATAAGAATTACACAAGTTAAAATTTGAATTTTACTTTTACAATGTTTAATAAGGAGAAAAGTGGTTACTTACATATAAGGTGACTATTTTTAAAGTGGTATTTCTTAATCTTTCTAAGTCACTTAGAGTCTTTTCCTTCAACGTCACTGTAATGTTTACTCCAGACTTTGGCATCCAATATCCGATCTGAATAAAATAAACAATAACTACCAAACAAGGTTTCACAGAAACATCAAGGCCCAAGCTCATAAAACTGGGTACTGGCCTGAAGGTTATAAAGCTTAGATTGGAAACCAGTCTCAAATCTCAAGCATCTGATTGGCTGAAATGGCGTCTGGTCGCCATTTCAGCCAATCAGATGCTTGAGATTTGAGACTGGTTTCCATGCTCAGTTTTATAACCTTGGGCACAGGAGACCAGTCTCAAGTCTGAAGCATCTCATTGGCTGAAATGGCGACCAGTAGAGCACACTGCTAATGAACCAATACTAGCTACGAGGTCCTCCTAAATGGTTCTATTTGAATTATTATGAAATACACATCTGTCTATTCAACTATATTTTTAGACTAATGGGGAGTTAACAGCACCAAAAGTGTCGGTCAGAGTTATTTTTCCCACTTTCGTTCCGAATAACAGAAGACCATAATAACAGAGTATAGTGAGGGCAGAAAGTCTACATGTACAAACATGTATTCTTGTCGTGTATAAAAATAATGACAGAGACTTACACATGATGGAAGTTGAAATGTGTTTGCAGCATCAAAATGAATTTAATTTAAAATACCAGTATGCTTGTGATACGCTTTATACACTGCATTGAACTATAATGTCTTATGAAAGTTAGATAGAAACATGATAAGGTGTATTTTTAAATGATATGTTTACTTTCGGTTTCGAGGTTATACATATGCAAAAGTATACATATGCACACTTATTACTTTTTGTCAAAATGAAGTGATTTTATGCTATTCCTCTGACAAAGGCGGTCGCCGTACTAGTTTGATGCAGGGTTTGACATATATAATTAAAAATGCCACCACACTGGTCCAGAATTTCAAGTATAAATCTTCAAAATCAACTTTAAGATTTCAGGTTATTTGTTGTTGAACCAGATGCTAAACCAGAAGATGCGAGTCGTTCTGTATGTTTACATTTAACAAATAATTCCCATCTTTTATTTACCTCTGTAAGGCCTCGTGTTGACATCTTGATCACACCTAACCGGAATTCCTTTCTGTTAGCGTCCTCGAGTTTTATCTTTCCAGAAAGACCATCATATTCTAACTGAAAATCAAAATGGAACAATAAGGTGAAATTTATATCATAACTATATACGGCTTGATTTATCAAAATCTTTTTATGCTGCATACTGCAAATAAAATCAACATAGCGCTTCTTTTATATATTGTGGTTCAGCTATCGACTTTCGGTAAAAATGCTTAAAGAGCCTCAAGGGAGATCACCACTTACAGACTTTGTAATCTAGTAAGGGAGATAACCACTTACGGATTTCATGTAGTTCAGTAGACTGTTACCGCTATTCCAGGACTCGCGCTTGTTGCAATTGAGCGGCTGAGTGGACAAGGACTTTGCGTTACCAAGACCGGCTAGTGAACGAGCATACATGTGTACGGCATCGTACATCAAAGCTGTCTCAGTCTAAAGGAAAGCAAGAACAAATATGAGTGTAATAAATAAATTTCTTTCAATAAATAGATGTAAACAAAACGTTCCATCGAAGAGCGTAGGCGTTTTATGTTTAATCAAAAATTGGATACATATTTTAATATGAGCTTTCACCCCACAGGTTACATGTATCTATGTCGTTCATTGTTTGTGGCGTCTTATCTGAATTGACATACTAAAAACAAACATGCTCTCTATTCCTCTCTTCTTTTTCGCTGCGTGGGGAGGCTCTTTTGTGAGTGTGGCGATTCCTGATATGCATATTTCACTTTTTTTTCAGTGAACTGGTAAATAAAGTCTAGTTCGATTTTAAAGTTGCCTGGTCACGTCAGGACTCAGATATTAAGTGTTCTCACAAATGAAAAAATATTTTATAAACTGCAGAAACAAAAAATATATATTATTTACTTTTTTGACATAGTCAAAAGAACGGGTGAATATATTGAAAGCCAAAATTATTACAGCATTACTAACGCAGTTCACTCAGAACAGATCCTAAAATGTACTAAATGTCCAAAATTTCGTCGAAATTCGCTCCTGTATAATAAAATACTGAATTTTAATCACAACCGAGACATTGAAGTATAACACTCTTGACTGTTAATATGCAACTTTTGATGAAGGAATGTCGCCTACCCCAATAGCTCGCATCCCCATCATAGGCGATCTGCCAATGCTTTTCTCCATCAGGGCCCACTCTGCCATGATGTTCATGACCGCTGGGTTCCGCGGGTCTATCAGTCGCATCGAGGTTATGTTCACCCCGAGATTTAGGTAAGGGTCAAGGTTCAGCGTAGACAAGTCCTGAAAATAGAAATTAAGGGAGTGATATACCGTCAAGATGTCTTTTTTTAATTTCACACTTATACTCGTATATTGGTATAATTTTATTAATCGCTGAATTTGTAACATATTCTCGTTTTCGTTAGTTTTAATTTCTGGGAACACAACTGTTTACCAAAGAGTAGCAAAATGAACCAAGACATGTACGATTTGTTGTTTTAACCGGCACTTGTTAAGTGAAGACGGTTATTGGTGTGATTTTTACATGTTTTATTATTACCATTCTTTCAAAATTTATATCAAATGTATTAGAAAATAATAAAAAAAATCTTCCGCACTAAAGTTATATTTAGCAATATTTAGTGAAACAACTTCAAAGTTTTTAAATTATTTCAAATCTTAAACAGTTGCATTCTGTCAGAAAACTGATAAGCAATGTTTACTTGTAAGAGTATTTTTCCACGTACAACATGCTTTATAATCAGTCAACATGCTTTATAATCAGTCATTCAGCTAATTTAGACACAAAAGTGAGGCCTTCGACATTTTGTGTTTATTATTTGGAAAATCTTTTTTTTAACTTTTTAACTTTCAAAGTGTCTGCGTGCAGCTGCATTTTAGGAAAACAAAGACGTTGTTTAATACAAAGCAGGTGATAAATTGGAATATATGAGAGAATTTCAAGTTTGAAGAGACTGGGAAACATGTCTTCTAGTTTTCTGGATATAAATGTTTAGATAAAACTAGAATTTGGTATTCCACGGAACACGTGTCGCCTTAAGTTGAATTTGAAAGGGGATAAGGGGAAAGTTATCATTCTTGTTGTCATCGGTGACGTTTTTTCATGCAGATGATATATTCCAAGTATAAAGTATTAAAGTTGGGGGACAACCAACTGCAGGCGGACACTAGGATCCCTAAGTGTCTACCTGCTATTGCAGGCGACACAAAAGACAAAACCCGAATAAAAATTAACCACAGCTTGCAAATTTGGTACTATTTTAATTACTGCTATTAGTTTAAGAAAACATTATAATTGGAAATATAAACCATAATCAATTGATCCTTATTGCACAGTATTACGATCAAACGGTTAATTGCATATTTTATAACAATAATGAAACAAAATCAACTAAAAGTATGCATTAACATTGATAAAAATTCCATTGTCGAACTGACTTCATTTATCTAACAAAAGACAAATTTGTTTCCACCGTATTATTTTACATCATTCGAGATACATTCTGCGTGCTTAACAGTCAGCCTAACAAAAGATAGAACATGATATGGTTTTAATTGTGTGATATTATCAAATCATAAGATAATGATTTATCATGATTTGAGACTCATTAATATTATTTTATTTATGTTTTTTTAAATGTTTTCAAAAGTCTGATAACAGTCTTGAGAGTCCTAAAGATTAAATTAAACAAGGTTTAACGTATCATCCATGCAGTATTTTTGCATTGTTTGTGGAAAGTGATATTTTTCGATAAAAAAATATTTGGTCGCAATTTCAACCAATCAGATGCTTGAGATTTCAGACTGGTCTCTAGATTTAGTTTTATGATTTTAGGTAACACACCTTTGAGTACGAAGCGAAGATTTAACAAGAAAATTACTACATTCGACCATCTGCTGCTTGTTATAGAAAGTCTTTGAGCTTATTGCAACACGCATTTTTAAAACGTTCCTGATAAGAGAGTTACCTGGTACTGATTTGCCTATCTGTTCATTATGTCAGATTACTCCTAGATAATTGCTATCTTTTTTATTTTTATGTATTGCTAAAGATGTGATTTATACTTAAACACCTGGCAAATTACAGAAAGTAAAGTTTGCAATCTGTCTATCGTTCACTCGATCAGAGATAGTTACAAGAAATGAAACAACTTACCAACGTGGTGAAATGAAAATGGTAGTACTCCGACAACATGTGTAATGTATTGGCCTGCAAAAAATATAAAAAACGTGTACTTTCAATAATTTAATTAATTATCTCCGGGGCACAATATCATAATTTGTTCTGTTGCATTTCGACAACCAAATTTATATTTGTGACTTATCTAATATTATTAAACATCATACAGTTGATATGTTGAACACAGATATGTTGATTTAGTTCATTTAGTTCTGAATTTATCTCCGTATTCTTAATTGTTTCAAGCATCCAAGGCTAGTTCTGAGCGACAGATTGGAATAACGTTGGTAAGGCAACTTGTAAGAGAAGATAAAAGAGCAACTGCGAGGTTGGTGCACCACCCGCGGCAAATATATGAACAAGGTAGTAATCCGCGTTGATTGTGATAATTTTAATCAATATTTTATTACCATATTCCTATTGTAAAAAAGGCAAAAACACTTTAGGTTGTCTGTTGTGGGGAGGGTTTGTGGGAAGGATGTGTCATATGCATGTGACTTTCCGTGATATGCGTTTTTCACTTCTTTTATCAATTAAACTGAATAAACTGCGCTGAACATGAAAAAAGTTTACAAAAGCTATTATGCACAGTAATAACTAAATAAAAATTATGTTATTATCGTTTTCAAAAAACAAACAAACATAAAGAAATAAAAAAGTTACCTCGTCAAGTATTTGTTTTACTTTGGACACGTGACAGTCTATGAGTATTTTATATTCGTGTTTTTCTTTGATGTCTTTCAGCATGCTGGTGTACGTCTGCTGGTAGGTCTCGAGAGCACGCACTGTCATGACATACTCCTCGCCACGTGCTAACTCCAAGATCTTCTGCAGTCGTATCAAACCTGAAAGTTTTATTCACATTTAACTTATTTCTGCATAAACTTCCGGTACAGCTCATATTATATATGATGTACATACATTTTTAGTAATATAACCAATTAAATATTATTATTTTAAAGACACGTTTCACATGCACGACCGGAATACTGGAATGAAAAATTGAGAGACATCTGATTTTAAATGGCTGGGTACGTATTTACGCAGGTATATTCACAAATATTGACATTCCTATTGATTTCTTCGTTTAAAAAAAATCGGTTCATTTTGCATGAATCGCATGACCCGTAATGACGTCAGTGTTACTATTGAAAACTCCCACGTATTACTCCCCCTTTTCACTTAATACTAATTTTTGAAAGCGTTCGACTTAAGTTTATTTAAAGAAAAAAATGAATAAAATGTAAATATAAGTAACGATTCTATTTTGGCGCGGTTCATGCAGATTGGACGTGCACGCGAGAGCTGGCAAATTTACCATAAAGCGCTAGCGCGCTTTATGGATTTGCCAGCTCTCGCGTGCACGTCCAATCTGCATGAACCGCGCCAAAATAAGAATCATTCCTTAAATAAATAAAGCAGATATTAAAGCCAGCTTTACTTTTAACAATACTTGAAAACTTGAAAATTGCACTGAATTGTAAGGAAAAAAAGTTTCTGTGCCATTTCAAAGACAATAAATAATATTGAATCTAGACCATGAATGACGTCAGTGATGTCGAAATGTCAATAGGCTAATGCCAAATGGCCATATTCTGGTTTGTTTTATATTTATTAACTTTTGAACTCAAATTAAAATCAAGTTGAAATAATACCTAACTGTAATAAGTTATAATATTATATGGTTCACTGCATAATAATATTATTTTTATCAATTTTTAATTTTTGATCAACAAAAAAAGCTGAATTTGACTAGAAATGCTTGTTTACACAGACCAAAGCACCGTGAACAAGTTTATTATTAAAGTAAGATGTTTGGCTGTAGTCACTTTGAAATGTTTTATTGTAGTTTCGAATCATTTGAGAAGCAAAGCGCATATGGTAATTTTTATAGATTGAAGTTAAATATTTCTAAACAATTAGAATGTCTTACTTTCGCCATCCTCATAGATCACAGTAAACTGTTTCCATTGGAAGGCATTGATGAGATCAGCGAAGGCTCCGCTCAGGACCTCGTGGTCCGGATACAGGTTTATAGAGTAAATCTCGCGGGGCACGCGAGAATCCCATACTGTCTGAATGTGCGGGATCTCGTATGCATTACACAAGGAATGTACATGCGCACGAGATATTTCGCTAATGGGTCCGAACACAGCAGCTATACCATCATACGCTTTCATCTCACGACATACTGCAATAACAAAATATGAAGAAAACAACATAAGTACAATCCAAACTGGGGACGATATACAAGTATTTGAATCTCTTGCAGACACGACAATGTTTCGCACCTGAGAAGAAACAATGACATACAGCTTGTATAGAATAGAGCTGAGGGTTAAAGATGGGTAATTGAAGGTCTATTGTACCGTTGCTTAAATGTGGCTATGCGTTCTTAGTTTATGAATCCTTGATATTTTAACTAATATGGTGAATTCAAAAAGACTGTTAATGTAAACATATTTTATCATCAATACAGTTTTCGAAAGAGTCTTTTTTTTCCTTCGTTGATATGATTTGTTTTCATATCCATAATTTAATAGATTAAAAGGGAACCTTGAAAGCCCCCTAATACGTCAAATACAAAAATATTTGAGGCTCGGTTTGATTGAGCCTATTCTTAGACAGTAATGAAAATGCGTATAAATGCCCTCTCCCTTAGCCCTGGGTTGTGAACAACTACTAGAAAATATTTACTCCAGTTAACAGTTCAATTTCGTACAATGCTTGTAACTCGTCTGCTGTTTGCTCGAGCCTCCGTTTAGGGCATTCGTACTTAATTTCCATGGGAATTGGGCCAGAAAATTGGAAATTATAATGTATGACATCGGGACTTCTCCAAAAGAACCCCCTTTTTGGAAAATTGCATCCGACCTTGAACAGTGTGATTTTTACAGTTAAATTTTACTATATGAACACATCACTCGAAAAACATAATCTTCAGTTAAATAAATGACGGACAGAAAATTTTTCATATTCAAATAAAGAACTCAATAACAACAAGAACAACAACACCATTCAGTTGTTTTAGTATAATTTCAATCTGCAAATCACGCACATATACAAATTATTCAAAATAACAAGCAATTTAGTGTTAATTAAATGTAAATTTATATTGACGAACGTTTCGTAACAGTTTCACATTTCTCATTAATGTAGCTTTTAAACTGCAGACAAAAATAATTTAGTGGTTTGATGATGTTTTATGATTGTAGTGGAAGAAGAAATCTCAATTTGTGATGTGTTTCATCTAACATAAATTGGGGCACGCCACGGGATAACGTATCTTCAGTCATTTTTTTTGGGACATTTTAGTTGTTCCTGTATTTGGAAATAACTAACAACTATCTTTTTCCTCATAATAAATGGGTTTTTAACAAAAACATAACTTAATTTAACCATGAAATGCAGAATTACTTAATTTGTAATAAAGTGTGCTCAACTTTATGACGCCAAAGGTTCGAATATACCTTGTTTCGTGACGCACCCCAATTTAAAGGGTAGAAAATATGACACCAGTTTCAGTGTCTATATTTAGCAAATCGACAAATCGTTGCCTTTGTCTACAAGTTACAGACAGAGATACCGAATTGACACAAATAAAAAATATACAGTAAAACCCCTAATTAAAACCTCCCGAAATTAAAACCACTTGAATAATAGGACAACTATTTCATTATCCCTTTTTACAGTAACGCACTATTTTCTATTAGGAAAACAAGTCCACTCCTCTATTAAGACCTTTTTGTCTAGTCTAAAAAGTGGTCTTAAAAGCGGGGTTTTACTGTTATAATAATAAGAACAACAAAAGATCAATAATCAGTAATGGGATTTGATAAACTCGTCATAAGTGACAATTCGGTAATTTGCTAAGCTTTTAATGCAGAAGTTTATCGGAGTTCCTTTACACCAAACATATTTAATTTACTGAAAATAATTTTAACAGAATATTGCTTTTGCATTACAATTGTTATCTTATATGTTTCACAAAAGACGTGTCCTCTCGTGGGATTTCATTTTCGTGAAGGTGTTTCTTACACTAATTATGGGAAAAGCGAACAGATTCCATTGTCCTTTGTTAGGTACTACTCAGAAGCTTTTTGCTTTTACAAATAGATGAAAAAGCCGCCGACCACTACAAATATAAAAATATTGCAGGTTCCGTTAAATTGAGCCTGTTGATGAGCAGTAATGAAAATGCATATTACTGTCCACGCCGCCCAGTCCCTCGTTGAGCGCAACTCAATATTTTCCCAAATATAAATATCACCTTCAACGGCTTACAAAGGGCGAAATTGATAACAGTGCTGATTGAATGTACGGGGCGACGTTTTAAGGCCACCACACGGCATCAACAGCGTTACTGTGATAACTAAAAGATTAAACAGGAACTTGAAAGCCACAGATATGAAAATATTGCAGGCTCAGTAACAGTGCATATCATAACCAAATTTATGTTTACAGTGGTTTGTCGTGTAAATTTAATGTGTTCTGGACTGACCTAACGATTTCATTGTCAGATGCAAGATTGCCAGAAAGAGGGGAATTGTTTAGAGTAGTCTTAGGGTAGTTACAAAAAAATGCCATCTTTATGGTCAAAGTCCTCATGAAAATTAAATAATTGGCACCCAAAAGGAGGGTTCAAGCAACCCTACTGAACCCACTCTATATCAGCCGTGGATGCGCATTTGCTTTACTTTGAGTTCCAAAGGCGCCTTAATGTTAACAATAACTTAACAAATAAAATCTAGTTATGAAACAAATAAATATAAACAAATATATGACCACGTCACGGATTTTTGTAATGTAGATTAAATCAATATCTCATTTTTCGGATACTGCAGTGTTGCCAAGAGTATCGGATTCTTGTCACGAATAAATTAAATATAACATTTTGTTCCCCCGGAGGAAATGATTTATGAAGTAAAGAAAACAAAAAGGTCTCAAAATGTTTCAAAGAATTTGATTTTGCCTCATTTAAAGTTTAGGGAGGAAACCTCATATGGATCGCCTTGTAGTGAAGAAACATCACATAAATCACATAAAACCAATGCTTTGAGGGCATTTAAGAAATGTTCAAACTTGCTACTGAGCGAATCAACCATAACTCAGAGCAAGAACTTTCTTCGTAAGAGAAGAAATTATCCTGCCTTACTGATTGTCAACACCACTCCCGCCACATCGGACTGGTTTGACTCCAAACGTACTCGATCAAAAAGTTTTCATATTTAACAGATAGACGTTTACATTTAATTAATATTGCCGACAATGGGAATCGAGCCCTTACCGTACGACGACAGCGCCTAGCCATGCAAGTCCGATTAAGCTATTGAGCTATCCGGAACAAACCAAAGTACGGTTGCGCGGATAACCCTGATAAACTTAATCACCATTACATGACAGCGGTAACCGATTATTTACTGATAACAGTACTGACTGAGTATTGTCAACGCGAAAATCCACCCCCCCCCCCCCCCACACACACACGAAATCACGTGATAACACAGTTAGCAGTTTTAATGGCTCTTGGAATTGATTTCAGCGCTTCTGGCAGCGCTTCTCGGTAAAGTCTTCAAACTGAATTCTGATCTAGAACTCTGTTTTATTTCACTGAGATTAATGATAACCGTTGAATTTATCAATAATTTTAGAAATAATGATACATCATTATAATCTCGCAGATCTTTGTAAATGATAAATAACACTGAAACTGCATCAGTAAAAAACTTTACCTGTTTTATGAAATTTATTCAATGATTTAAACGCATTCCATCACCAAGTTTTTTGTCTGAGTTGTTTTTATTCTCAAAAAGCGTAAAAAATAGTTTCCATTCGCATCATTACAGTATCTTCAAATTATGACTTTACTGAAATTAAAAGTACGTGAGTTTATGTGATTTTTTTTCTTTCATCGTTTCTCTATCCGATTGTTGCATTCTCTGTGTGCATGAATTTCGACGAATTGTAACTTTGGAAGATAAATAAAATGTTATTTGTGTTGATTTTTTTCATGCATGGTTGTTTGTTTGTATGTTTATCAGATATGTTACATCAAGAACAGAGTTTGAATGGCGACTCTTCAGCTGTTGTTTGCAGTTGGGCGAAAGATGTCACAGGGTGAGAAAAGTGTGCAGCCAGATCGGGAGTCGAACCCAGGACCACTGTTTACAGGGTGAGTACTCTCCCGACCGAGCTATTTGTGCCGCTTTAACATCATCTTCCCATAAGGTGACTGGATTCGTACCGCAACACTTGCCATGTGAATATCCATGAGAATTACAAGTTGTATATTGCCAAGATCTACACATTTGATGGGCAAAATAAACTAAAATATAATTTGAAATTTTAATGGATCCGCTCTGGAAACCACTAATGGAAACCATGAGCATAACATCACATGACTGTGTATTTACCGATAACCAACTTTATCTCGCATAAGATATTAATAATTTCATAAGACAGCAAGTCACAATTAACAGAAAGTGAAGAGACGTCAGACTTTGACGTGGTTGATAAATTTAGTGAAGTAAAAGATGATTAAACCTAAAGAAAAACTGTAAAAACAACTGTAATGATCCTGGGAAGAGAACAGACTGTGAAACCTGCCATGTTGCATATCTGCTAACTCTGCAAAAGACTTATTAGATCATTCCGTAATTAGGTAAAATATAAAACAACAACAACATTGATAGCAAAGCAAATCAAGCGATTAAGACATAACGACCCAGCCATTAAAAATAACAAACATCAGGATTTATTTAATACAACTGAGGCAGCACATACGGAACTAATTATTTCGTAAGAAAAAAAACCTGTTATATGATAGAATATATATCACATGTCTTACAAACAGAAAATAGAAAGTTTTGGCAACCAGGTATTACCAACTTTGTCACGAGAAAAAATGGCACAAAGAACGATTGGCAGCATACCAAGTTGAAGCATAGAAACAAAACAGTTTTTGCAAACACTGTTCGCTATTAATTAGAAACTTCTGCGGTTGATGAGGATTCTTTTGTCTGTGTAGGCAACTAAAACGCAAATGAATGTATGAGAGGAGCTATGAAATATTGTACAGGAATAATTCGAAGAAAATATTAGTTTAAAGCCACTTGATGACGATATCGTATGCGACGGCGTAGTTCAATTTATCGTTATTTAAGGATTGGCTCGATATTTTATTGATTGATTCGATATTTGGATTTCATTTGGGTATAGAACAGTCGGGCTTCACGCTTATTTTAATATTAATAATATTTGATTATCTTCGTAAAAGTTCAAATATATGCCACAACTCTTTTTCATATTCAGATAAACCCAATCAAATATCGATTCAATCTTTATATTTACACACATAAATTCTCTCATCATTACAGAATTTATCCGAAAAATTCGATACACTAATATAAGGTTTATTTTTAATGATTGTTAGAAAAACAACCTTGACGACAAAGTGAAGACACGCTTTTTCGCAGCAACAATGGACCAATACCAATCATCACCCAGGAAATAGACTAGTTATTAATTTTGATATTCCATACAACATGCGCACCCTCTGTTTAATCGGAAGCCGGTTACATTTCATATTCTTTTACGGGGATTTACACTCTTCTGTTTGATTGAATATTGTACTCACTCGTAAGGATTCCTTCTTGTCTCAAATGTTCTAGAGATAATTACAAAACTATGTCAGCGATTTATTGCATGTTCCTCAATATTCTGACTTACTTTATGAAAACGTCAGCGGTAGACGCGTGTCTCGTGTTCGGTCATTATGTTACTGAAGCATTTTCTAGAAGTTTGTTTTTCGTTTGCGTTGTCTAAGCCCCCACAGCGAAATATTTGATTATCTTCGTAAAAGTTCAAATGTATGCCACAAACGCAATACAGAGTTATCCTTCTTCTCACGTGTACAATTGATTTTACTATTTAACTAACGTTGCAATAAATCCATAATTATAAAGCATATATAAACCTTTTTGTGTTTATGTACAATCAAATATTTAACAAGTCTAAAATATGGAATGAAGAACAAGTTAGTGCCCCCTGTCATATCTCAGAATATCGGAAAATATATGTATCGTAAAAATGATTGACATGGCCGCTTAGAAATATTATTTGACATAATATAGTGCTATCGATAAGTATTTAAAAAATGTTGAAAGCAGGGCCGTAGATCGGTAGATAATATAAACAAATAAAGTGTAACTAAATCGTACAGGATAGCTTTGAAATTTAGCATTAAGTTCTGCATTGAATTCATAGCCTCTAGTCATTATGTATCTTTTCTTCGAGTTTCACTTTCGGTTTGAAGTTACTCTGGGATGTCTGGATTCAATGGCTGCTGATGGGCCCAAGATAATAAAACTACGTTTGGAGATCAGTCTTAAATCTCAAGCATCTGATTGGTTAAAATGGCGACCAGTCACCATTTCAGTCAATCAGATTCTTTAGATTTGAGACTGATCTCCTGATTTAGTTTTAGGTTCTTGGGCAAAGGTTTGTCTGCTGTTACAGAATGTGTCATGGATTACTTCTAGCCTTCATTATAGTTTCAATTACCTCCCTTGACGGTAATATGCTAATTTCAAACCCTGCAGAATGATGATCATTATGGGTTGCAATATATAGGCTTACTTGAACTTTTTAAACGGGGGTGGTGTGGGGAATATGGATGGTGTGTACTCGGTCTGTCTCTGGCATGGTTGCCAGGCACTGCCGCCACATCCTATTATCTTGGGTTTATCTATGTGATAGTGAAACCGAAATAATGGACTAGAACTTGCTGTCAAAGTCTTTGGGAAATGAATTCATTATCTTATTATCTACACTGGTTGTTTTTAAATACCTATGTTATAAAAATTCAGAGTTAAAACTTCATAAGAAGGTACTATAAGGCGAAATTTAGCAGCAAAATTTATCAATCAGGGACCACGACGTTCATACGCAAACCATGTTATCGCTCTAAAAAGAGGGTATGCATTCACAAGTAAAATATCCCTTTCCTCGGCAAGGGCAAGAGAAACATACGATTTGGCGACTCTGTTTCATGGTTCCTTTATCGAGGGTAGCACGCAAAATTTTCGTAACACCTTCTTAACATTTAATTTAGATACGAAAGTCTTGCGTGGAATCCTCGGTATACATCCTTCAGAGCCGAACACAGATCACCTCACTCTGTGTTTTCACCATCTCGAGATATATATCGGATTTATCTGATTGCGTTGCGAATTTACTAATTATTCTTTCAAGTATATGTCCTGATTACACCCGATAGTCGATTAATATTCATATAATATTCAGGGTATTGCATGTTTTCCATCCCAATACTTATATTCGGATGAAAAAAACGATACAGTTTCTTTTTACTTTGTGTTTAAAATTAAAATTTAAAGTTTTTTTTCTAAAATAGTCCGTCAGAATAGACAGCAGTTTTACTGCAATTCTGTTCGACTCCGGTTCCCGGCTCAGATGAGGATCCATATGGGACTCCATGGGGTAGCTCGAATCCCCTTTCTGTGTAGCAATGTTAACTTTTCATAGGGATTTCGGACAGAAAGTTAGAAATAATTATGTAACTACCCATAATACTGCCCAAAACGAACCCCCTTTCTGGAAATCTTGCATTCGACCGTGCGGCTACGTTCGCCGTTTCGCAACTAACTTTCGCACCCCATCCCTAGTACGACCCTGATTTTCTTAGCATATAGTAATGTGCTCATCTTACATGCCAATACCCAGCTGGTACCGGTATTTAATTCTTGAAGTTATACAACGTTGTTATATCGATCATTCATATTCATACACAGAGTGTGGCCAAGATCTTCAATGAAGGCAACATGCTGTCGTGATTACTTCACATTAACTTGTTGGAATGCAGCAGAATTCGCTTCATTTTGCAAAATTTCACTCTGCAGATCCTAGGCTCCTATCATCTGTTTTAAAGCTACTCAATCACGCACAAAGTTTGATAAAATTGTCGGTAACTATGAGCTGTATCATAAAAACTATAAGCCCTTGAAATTTTCAGATTTTTTGACAAACCCGTAGAACAGTTATTAAATAATTTTACACAAAAACTCCGTTTATCCTTAAAAAATGTTGCATATATGTTAGTTATCGATGATAGTAAGTGGACGATTTGTACAATTTTGTATAACTTACAAAGAAATAAGTCCATAATTACGGAGTCGAGGACGTGCCAAATGGAAATAAGCAAAATATGTAACAAAGCTTGTATATTACATCAGTCATATGTAGATGATAGAATCTACATCCAGTGTAATATATATTATAACTATTGTTATTTATACTCTGTTTCACCTTACAGGTATCTTACATTATACCTGATGGCCGATACACATGTTTGGCACGCCACATTACGTGTATTAATCACGGAGGTTATTATCGTTGTGTGAGGCTATCGAGAATATTATAGCTTATGAATGACATGGGAGTAGCAACCGTGTGAGAAAACAAATACGTTTAAGTAACCAGCCTCCCATTCAATTTAGTAATGTATGTTTGTTTTGTTATGATTAGGTCGTAGCTTTCAAGGGTTTTTATTGATGCTTAAGAGCGTCTCTAACCAATTAACGATTACATACGTTGCTGCTAACGTCTAAAGCTAAATAGTGTGTGGTAAAGGGATAAGAAAAAACAGAATACTTCAGAGAATAGAAAAGGTTTCTTGTCCATTGAATTACTGATAAAAGAAAAAAAAATGTATGACAGATTTATTTGAAGAGCGCATAGCACAATACAATATCTGGATTTCGACGTCTTAAATCGTCTTTAGGCATTTTCCCTTCTTAAGTTCATTGATTCACATTAGCTGTATAAATTTATCAGTGGCTATTGCACCAAAATGTCGTATAAGTTAAAGTAATTGTTTAAAAAGAACGGAGACACCAGGCCTCAAGATTACAAAACTGAGGATGGAAACCAGTCGCAAATCTCAGTTTTATAATCTTCAGCTCAGGACCCAAGATGATAAAACTATGTTTGTGGATAGATTCTTGAGATTTGAAACTGGTCTACAATTAAGAAATTCAGTAAGTTTCAGTATAAACCGCAGCATATTTATACTTTTTATTTCAAACGACGAAATTCCGCTTCTCAGAGAATTGGAATGGAGGAAATACGTGTCCAAAACTGCTCAATTTTGTGACCCGACAGTTTTAAAATAGCAGCAAAAATATCGAAATCTTTATGTAATCGAACACATGTACATCTCTGTCGCCGCAATGGAACGATTTCATGTTAATGTGACAATAAAAACCATCGCAATTTTATTTAATTACTAAAATTCTGTCACGATCGCAATTTCATTTATAACTAAAATTATGACAAGCAACTGATGAAACATTTATAATTAAATGTTTGAGTGATTTGTAATCACATTCAATGTAGGCCTATTCCTTTATTTAAATAGAACAAACAAATTACACAAATTAAATTCACTTGTGAACTTGACTTGCAATTGTTTTGTAATACAATACTCAGTTACAGTGAAATCTCTCTATAATTGTGACCAACTTGGGACAGACTTACGTGGTCTCTTATGCAAAACAGTAAGAAACATTGAATAGAGGTCTTATTATCAAGGCGGTCTTAATTTGGGGCGCGTCACGGGAAAAGGTACCTTCGGACAGTTGACGTCAATTCTTGAAATGACGTCATTAAGTTGAGCAGACGACATTAATTATTATGCATTTTGCAGTAAAATATTTTTTTGTCAAAATTAGTAAGAAAATCACTTCTTAGTTACGAGAAACTAAAAGAAAATTGTAATTTCTTTCCAAAAATAGTAACAACTAAAATGCAACAAAATATGACCGAATGTATCTTTTCCCGTGACGCGCCCTATTTCGGGGTGGTCTTTGTAAAAATTTAAAGAATAAATACTCGTATTATGAAACTGTTCAAAGCCTCACGGGTGAGTGGAAGATTACGGAAGTGGGACACTTGCACCTACGCACCGCAGAGAGTGAGAAGAATGGTGAAAACGTGCTACAGCTGTTCGATTCTTTGAATTATTAATGCAGTTAGAATGATTCTCCTGTTTTGATATTGTTTAAATAGCTATTTTGATAGCATATACGAGTATAGCTCTCAAATGTAATACTGGTGACGCTCGTAAGAAGAAATACCATTTTATATTGCATTTAGCTTTCAAGTTGTAGTATAATATATATAGCTATACACAAGTACTTGTTTCCAGAGCTGGCCTGCCAAATCTCCGGATTTAACCGAAATCTATCGGACCACTTCTCAACATCTCCAGGTTGACAAGCAATAAACTCCTGATTCATTTTAATTCCAAAATAACATGTCTTTTCTACTAATAAAATAAATGTATGGACATGGAAGATTGTGTGATGGTCTATGTGTTTATTATGGGAATGAATGATTTTGTATATATGCCAGAAGCAATGTTTTTGCTTGAGTGCTTATAAATGTTGTTGTTGTTGTTGTTTATGGGAAGATTTCACAATTAAGAAGCTTTAACGAAGTGATCGTAAGATGTCTAGGTTAAACTTTACTTCATTGGCATTAAAAAACAAAATGTTTGTCGCAGTTCTATCTTACATGGCTAGGCGGCGTGGACAGTAATATGCATTTCCATTAATGTCCATGAACAGGCTCAATCAAACCGAGCCTGCAATATTTTCATATTTGTCGTGTTTGGTTGCTTTCAAAGTTCCCCTTTTCATCTATCACAAACATCCGGAAATGACGTCATGATATGGTGAACAGAACAGACAGACCCATAATAAAAATAATATATAGACAAGATGTGGAGAATATTTGAAGTCTTAGACCACCGTCTGATAGAATTATTCTGTCAAAATACTTAATCTAACTTTAATAGTTATCAGTAATAATCGATTTGATATAATAAGTAATATATAACTTTAAACCATACCTTAAATACATTTCTGCTGGAATGGTCAGAACGTTTCTTTGTGGTTGAATCGAAATGAAAGATGAAAAAATTTCCTTTGCGAAATCGTGTTGACACGTTATAGATTTAAATTCTAATGTTAAAATAGTTCATTTATAAGAAAAACAAAACGTTTTTCTATCTAAGTTAACGTCACCATTAATGTGACAATCTAACAGGAACTATTTCCACACTTTCAGTGTTTATGTTGTTTCCTAACGTTAATAATTGTTTTCCCATTTTGAACTCATTTCTAGTACATTACGCATTACCCACTTCTTGTAATGTCGTATTAACATGCGACGATTCATTTTTATCATGCGTTACATTACCTTCTTTGCTTGCCTCAAAGCTGTCGTGTGGCGCTATTTGTTTGAGATCGTAGATGATTTTCCGGCCCAGTCCGGCTTCCGAGTGCATGTTTACCTTGGTTACTGCATTTTGGAAGGCCAGAGTCATCCCCTCATATTCAGGTTCAAAGAGTGCAGCTGAAAAGAGAAAAAAAAACCATATAAGATATTATAAGCCCAGACCATCTTAAATGTCCTCATAGATGCCCGGAGACAGCTAAATCAACGTGTGGCTGTTTGATAGTGTATTAACAAGAGAAATAAATAAATTTTTAATAGTGTATATAAAGAAAATACACTATTAAATGGGGCTCTTCACGGGAAAAGGTACCTTCGGATAGTTGACGTCAATCTTTGATATGACGTCATTTTGAGCAGACGAAATAACGTATTATGCATTTCGCGGTAAAATACCATTTTATTGTCAAAATATGTAACAGAATCACATTTAAGTTATAAGAAATTGATTAATACATGTAAGTTCTTTCTAAATTTAGTAAAAACTAAAATATCACAAAAAATGACCGAAGGTACCTTTTCCCGTGACGTGCCCCAAATAGTCACACGTTGGTTTGGCTTATTAGAAATAACATGTAAAAAAGCGATTTGACGTCGCGGGGCATTCTTGACGACATGATAGTTTGTGCCTATATATCTTACTAAACCAGAATGAGCAGCATCTACTGTTGAATACCCCATTATGGTGTTCGGAAAGTTGCATTTCTTTCATTTTAAAATACAAGCGTATACACACAAAAATAATACTTGTTAAAACTTGTCTGAATTGTAGTTTATGAGAAATGGAAGAGTTTGCTTCAAAGTTTTAAGTATATACATCAAAGTCGCGTAAAAAATGACAACCTACAATAAAATCTGTTACGATGGAAGCCAGCAGGATAATGCTAACACGCTTATTTAACGAAGATGTGAAGACTCGCACTCAGGAGATCGTAAAATACATCAATGTCAAACACTTCACAGAGAGTTCGTAAACGCTTTCTGTTTAAAAAATTGAACAGATCCTGCTGTAAACGGAGAAAGCACTTACCTTACAGGTTATTACTTGTTTCAACATTATGATATATCTAGAAACGTATCTTTACAGTTTGCATAGTAACATAGAGTACGTTAATAGAAGACAGGGTTTGGGCAACAGTAAATTCGTTAGAGATTGGAGTGGTTCATGGCATTATTGGTGTAATAATAAAGTAGCTTAATATAATGTCAGACAGAAGCGTGAAAGTACTTATTACTGAATCAGTTCTAAGTTCTTTTAATGTTTTCTCCTTTCCTTTCGTGTTTTAATTCATGAAACTACGCAAAACTGGAAAAAAAACTAATAATAGAAATGTGTATTTTAAGAAACAGAGGAATTTTAATATTATTTCGTCATCTTAATACAATAACGGTATAAGTACCATTAAATGACGAATGAGATATTCCGTTATTGCACTGTAGCGAAGATTTGTTAACCTGATTACTTTGATTGTTCTTACACCGATACATTGTAGCTAATTCAGTGAATCTACTAGTAAATTAAATGGAATTATTACATATATATATCACTTTCGTTGGAAGCAATAATTTTCTTAGAACATGAAGCAGTTCTACAGCCTTAGTTAATACTTTTTAACACGTATTGTCTAGAAATGTTTACAATACTATCTCTGGAGACAAATAAATTTCATATCGCATTTCTCTTGTCATAATAGCAAATTCTGGAAATTGAAATCATGGTTGATGTATCGAGTTTTAACACTAAAAACAAAGCAGAAAACATAGAAAGTTACTGACGTAATAACTCTTGTATTTTCTAATGTCTCATGTTCTTGAAAATTGGTTTATGTCTGAGATAAAGCATACGAAATTGTAAGTTTTACAAAAAGAACGAAATAAAAGCTCTCCCAGATCGGTAGATAGTGTAGCACGTTGATGCATGTACATGCTAGTACGATCCTTTGTAACCAACCAGTTCTACACAGCGATTTGACGGAGTCATATTTTTGTGTGTTTAGAGATTTGTCAAAATCTAAGTTTTTGCGTAGCGATTTGCTTCAAATGTGTAGTTTCTACACGGCGGTTTGCAGAAGTCGATGTCTCTACACGGCGAATTGCCGGGGAAAGCGGTTTGCAGAAGTCGATGTCTCTACACCGCGATTTGCCGAGGAAAGCGGTTTTTCAGAAGTCGATGTCTATACACGGCGATTTGCCGAGGAAAGCGGTTTGCAGAAGTCGATGTCTATACACGGCGATTTTCCGGGGAAAGCGGTTTGCAGAAGTCGATGTCTCTACACGGCGATTTGCCGAGGAAAGCGGTTTGCAGAAGTCGATGTCTATACACGGCGATTTGTCGGGGAAAGCGGTTTGCAGAAGTCAATGTCTCTACTACAAAGCGATTTGTCTAAGACTAGGTTTAAATAGGGCGTTTTGCTAAAGTCTAAGTTTCTAAACAGCTATTAGTTGAAGACTTAGTTTATATACCGGATTTGCTGATTGTGTTGTTTCTACACAGCGGTTTGTCGAAGCCTACGTTTCTATACAGTGATTTGTTAAAGACTTTGTTATTAACGGCGATTTGTTGAAATCTAAGTTCTCACATAGCAAACTGCTGAACTCTTAGTTTCTCAATAACGATTATATAAAGACTTAGTTTCTACACAGCGATTTGTTAAAGACTTAGTTTAAACACGGCGATTTCCTGAAATCTTAGTTTCCTCGTTGTGAACTCAAAAAAGTCTTAGTTTCTAAATAGCAATAAATAGCAATTTGCCTAAGTCTTTAAGGTAGTACATCAGAGTGGTGTGTTACTCTGTTAGACGAACTCAGTTAAGTACAAACTGAAAAACTGAACAAGGCAAAAACTTACTCAACAGCTCCTCGAAATTTAAAACGTGAAATCGTTGAATAAGAGTGTACTGTAGTCAGCTGTTATGTTTTATTTTTACCAAAAGAATCCCACAACATTTAGCAAACAATCTACCATAGGTAGAAGAAGCCAAACAGAAAACAGGAGACATCCATTAAACACAGACATCTGTAATTGGAATCTGCCTCACTATTAATTCTTCACTTCAAGTCGAGAAAGGCTAGAATTTTATTAATAGAAACAGACCCAAAATAGATGGAAAGATGTTCAGCTGTTTAACCCTAGGACAAGGTAGCAAAGTTATTGTTTAGTGCAAACATTGGCCTGCGTCAAGGTTGTATTTTATGCCGGTTTCTATTTCAAATCCTCGTTGCAATTTAAAAGCGAAAAACCCGAAAACAAGAGTCGGAATCCCTTCGTCCACATCGTTTAATAAGTTTAAGAGAACAAAGATTAATCTTTGATATTTTAACTCGATAACTCAATTTATAAAACCTTAGTTAGCTAAGCCAAAAGAAACTTCCCCTCTCGGATTTTAATATAATTTTTGGTATATGTTAATAAGATAAATTTCAACGTGCTTAGCTATCAAGTCATAGAAATGTGCAAGAACTGATATTACGTAGTCATATCTGTTTGCCAAACTAACTATATGAAATATATAAATGCCTCAAGTAAAACATTTATATGTTGGCTATTATAAATGTACACTTGTTAACAAGGAGCTTATCTAGGACGAATTTGAATGTCAATTACTGTATTTTAATGACAAGCTTTCTAGAATAAATCAAAATTGTTGATTTTAATCAGATTAGAAATTTAAAAAATTGCCAGTGATATGCAGAAAAGGCGTCTATTAAATTGAAAGGACGGGTTATACACATAAATGCAGTGGTATGGTGAATCGTTTAACTATGTACTAAATTAAAAGATTTTTTAATATCCGTTCTGTTATTCATGATTTCAACTAATATCGAATTTCACAAAAATTTTGAATATCAATATATCAGTTTCTGATATTATTTCTCTAGTGTTACTGAATAATTAAATAGTGCCTCATAACACCGAGGAGATAGATGGCAAAGAGCGAAAGGTTAATTCTGTTAATCCCTAGCTCTCTCCAAGAAAGAACCTTGTTTCCGACGAGAACTTTTATTTCTGGCCTGGAACCAGCGAGAGGATTACACAGATAATCCCGCGAGAGGATTACGCAGTTAATACCAATCTCTCTTCAATAATCGTTCTTTTCTGACGGGACTTTTATCAGGCCGGGTACAATGAATTTCAACCAAAAGATAACTTTCATGATAAACAATTCCGTTATCTTATTCGTGTAAATCTTTTCATAGACTTTTGTGTATAATTTAATTTTTAAATTAAAAGGTTCAACTATAAAACAGTATATACTCGTATTATTGCCAAGAGATGGCGTTGATTAATTTTATTCACAACTCTTCAGTGATATGTCATAACAACAGCCAGCTTTCAAACTACAGTAAAATGTTGTAGAACAAACAGCTTTTGAATGAAATGCCATTCAGACATAATAAAACAGATTTGAAACTGTGCACTTGGCTTAAGGATTTTATAGATAACACGCTGATGATAATAAATCATATTAAAACGGCATTTTATGTTTAAAATGTAACAATAAACAATAACATCTCTATTTAAACTCTTTTAACACAAAGCGTTTTGGTTATTGTACCTTGAAACGACGCCCGAATGCTATATTCACTATCCCTTCATGGATACAAAACAAGTAATAAACAATTAACCTAACGCCACAAACAAAACAAAACAAAGAAAGGACTGTAATCACAAATGGTAGAAAATATCAAGAAAATGCTCCTCTCTAGACTGACGTCTTTTTTTAATGACTTATGATTCTAAGCAACAAAGGCTTCCATGAAGCGTAAAATTGATGTTAGGACATTCTCGTAAATATCTAAATGAAAATGTCAAGTTATTTCTGATTTTTTTTCCTGATATGTGCAATATCTCAATTTTTCTCAACAACAGATTCATTGTCTAATTTATTGTAGTGTTTTTCTGGAGAAGAACAAACACAGAAACATTTAATCAGCCATATCTCTGTCAAATGGATCATATTTTCATATACACGAAGTCGAAGAAATACCGGTAATGTCAAATGGAACATCTCCATTTGTGTTTGTTTTCGTCAAACCAGATCCCATGTAATTTGGTAATGAAGTTGGGGACATGAAGAAAATGTTTGTTTATTGATGTATCAGCGATCAGTCTTCTAAGACTGGGTTAGAATATTAAGAATATCTAATATTTTAACCCAGTCTAAGATAACCATTCTTTGAATTGTGGTTATGACATTGGAATAGAGAATACAGCCTGGTCAGATTGCACATCAACACGAATACAGCCTGGCCAGAATGCACATCAACACGAATACAGCACGGCCAGATTGCACATCAACAAGAATACAGCCTGACCAGATTCCCCATCAACACGAATACAGCCTGGCCAGATTGCACATCAACACGAATACAGCACGGCCAGATTGCACATCAACAAGAATACAGCCTGACCAGATTGCACATCAACAAGGATTCAGCCTGACCAGAGTACAAATCAACAAGAATACAGCCTGACCAGAGTACACATCAACAAGAATACAGCCTGACCAGATTACACATCAACAAGAATACAGCCTGACCAGATTACACATCAACAAGAATACAGCCTGACCAGATTACACATCAACAGGAATGGGGTGATCTGACTGCAAGTCAAAATATACTTATCACTCTGTTCGGGAACGCATACGTGCTTCTCAAACTTTACGGCGATATGGACGTGCTGATCAGACTGTTTGGCAAAACGGACCTGCTACCAGCTGACAAGTTGACCAGACTGCATGCAGATAACGCGTCTAAGAAGACTGGCTGATCAGACTACACACCTTTAACGACAGTTGATAAGACTATGCCAAGTGCACACACAGGTGCTGGTCATGCTGCCAGATGCTCACGCTGCTCTATAGTTCTATGCCATTCGCAAGTTGACAAGTCTTCGGAATTGTACAAGTACAGTGTTAGGGTTAAGAAAACAATTTAAATTTAAATCAGCTGGGTCCTATGGGGACGACTCAGTGACAAATATTTGTTGAACATTTTCACCCTTTTTTAATTAGCCTTTGTTTAATGGCATATTAGTGTTTTTCCTCTTTTGTTTTCGGGATTTTGGTGGAGGGTAGGCGAGTTCTTTATTGTTGTATTCTTTAGTTTTTTTTAATTGTGTTCTTTTAGCGACAATGTTTGTTTGGATGCTTCGTGACACGTTTCCGTATCGTGAAAACACATTCCACCTGAAATGTTCTACAAAACAGAAGCACAACACAAATTTATGAAACATATCTCGATATGTGTTACGCTATTAAGATAACACAAGTCATTGACTTATTAACGAGAAATCTCAATGTAAGAAAATAATTTCATAATTTGTGAGAATTTGTGACAAGGCTACAGACAGATCTATCATAAAGTCGGCACAGTTATCAGATAGTTCGCTACATTTGTCTAAAACAGTAGCATCTTCATCATATACATAATCGTCTAGCTCGATAAACCTTGCAGTTGCCCTGATTATCCTGGCTCCAAGGTTATAAAACTGAGAATGACAACCTGTCTCAAATCTAAAGCATCTGATTGGCTGATTCGCCATTTCAGCCAATCAGATGCCTGAGATTTGAGACTGGTTTTTAATCTCAGTTTTATAATCTTCAGCCCAGGTTCAAAGAGGTACAGATCCCTGGAAACCAGTCTCGAATCTCAAGGATCTGATTGGCTGACATGGCGACTGGTCGCCATTTCAGCCAATCAGATCCTTGAGATTTTTTACTGGTTTCAAATCTCAGTTTTATTATCTTCAGATTTATTTGGATCCTAGTGTCTTGTGGCACAGCGGCATGGCATACCGAAGAATTAAGAGTTTAATCTCCGCCGGCTTTGTGGAATTTTTCTCGGCTTGAATGGCACCGAATAATTTGGATAAATTGTCTCACATAAATTAAAACTTGTCCAAATGCATACTGTTGTATACTTATATTTATTGCGGGTTTTTATTTTCGCGAATTTCGCGCTATGACAATTCCTCGAAATAAGACCCAAAGCTAAATTAAATGTGTTTTATAATGTGTATTATTAGAGTAATACATTCATGATCGCGCGATATGTTTTTTTTTATTTTCGCGAAACTAAATGATACCACAGGAGGGGAAATGGCTACTAAATAAACTCAAAATACATTATTAATATACCTGTTATTATATCGGTAGCAAAGATCAATATATAATTGCCTGATACAGAATTTGGCCACCAGCTAATTATCTGCTACCAGCGAAGATCCATATCAGCAGGTTACTTGAACTGCTCAGTCATTTAGCCGTTATCACTTAAATTACTTTTTTATCCAGTCCGATTATATCAAATATACCCGTGAATCCAATCAACTCTTTAACTGCTCTCAATGAAATCCCATTTGCCACCAGTGTAGAAGCTATTTAGCATGAGTTTAAGATCTGTACCTTAGAAACATTTGTCCGTCTGACTTATTCAGACTTGACCCTTCTGTCCATGGATACGGCTTATATTCCTTGTGCAACTTATGTAACTACAGTCTGATCGTTATCTACACGTCGCTTTTAGATTTATTCGGTTATTTGTGACCAAGCAGCTAAACTTGTAGATCCCTATAAGAACACACGAATGTACCGGCCGATCTGGATCTAAACTGGCCGCTTTTAGATTCAGTTGGTTATTTCTGACCAAGAAGCGAACAATGCAAACCCTTAAAAGACTGCATGAATATGCAGGGAGATCTGGATCCACACGGGTCGTCCATGAGATAAAAATCATATTCCATTGAATGAAGGGTTTATCATATTCATCACAGTGTCAAAAGCTGTGATGAGAATCAAACTGTGCCCAATGTCATAAAACTGAGAATGGAAACCAGCCTCAACTCTCAAGCAGTCGCCATTTCATCCAATCAGATGCTTGAGATTTGAGACTGGTTCCAAATCTTAGTTATATAATCTTCAGCTCAGGTAATGTCAGATCCTCAGGGAAATATTTTCGAATCTTTTTCAACAATAATAGGTACTTGCACAAACAAATATCCTTTAATGTGTTCTCACATTTATGACAACATGGATAAGAATCATGGGAAGTTACGTTGATCTTTTCTAAGCCTTGAAAAAATAAGTAGTCAGGAGGGTGTCAAAATCAATGCATGGTTATAACAATAGATCATCGAGATTAAGGCTTTTGTTGTATTTTATCAAAAGTTTCTTTTATTACCCAGAGAAATATTACACCGTCTGACAACATGTTGCGTTTTCTTGTCCCGGTAACGGCGTAACAACATGTCATCAATAGAAATACGCTGTTCGCGGTATGTAGACATTCGTTGGTCAATCTATTATTGCCTTCAGTAAAATGCAGAGGAAATCTTGATCAATCTTTCAATCTTGTTCCCAGCTCGATTAGTGTAAACAACACGATTTGCTATGTTTACATAAGTAAAATTGAAAATGCGATTTTGCTGGTTATGTTTGTGGTAAACTAAATTTCAATTTGTAGTCATGAAAAGAAAGATTAAAACCGTATGGCTTTAGATACAATTCAATTCAATTATTTTATTAAAGTCTCATTCACATTACATATATGCAATACAGTTTATACAATGAATTTATATAAATGTAATATTTAGCAAAGCATGTGACCTATCATGATTGATGCATTTTAATAAATTTGATATTTCGATTTTGATTTCTTGAAGACATCTTGACTAAAATAATGGAGACGTAATAACCGTCATAAACTCTCCTCGCGAGAATAAAACGTATGAAAAAAGCGACCAAAAGCTTACGGCACGCAATATTTGCAAAAATACCAGCATTGCTTTCGATGAAGTCAGTACCTCAACTCTTGGTGAATTCAGTGTCACGATTTTCATCCATTATTTTGGAAAATATTGACATTATCCCTGTGATGGTAACAGGAAATATAAAAAAGATTTTATTTTTGAAGTTTGTGTAAGAAATTCAATTTGCGACTTTAATAAACAATTAACATGTCGGCAGAACATTAGATATATACCATTCTTGCATGATTACAAAAGCAAGGTGCCATTTCCATTATGTGCGGAGAGTTCTGGGCTGGAGGTTATAAAACTGGGCAAGGAAACCAGTCTCAAATCTCAAGCATCTGATTGGCTGAAATGGCGACTGGTCGCCATTTCAGCCAATCAGATGCTTGTGATTTGAAACTGGTTTCCATGCTCAGTTTTATAACCTTGAGCACAAGTAAATTTGTTTTATTTTGTAAAACGTGTATTTACTAGTAAAACGATTGTGTGTTCATTTAAATAAGTTTATAAGTATTTAAATAAACAACTTAATGTTCTTTCAGCTACCTCTTAAAGATTTAAAATTAACATTCTTAAATCTGGCAGAAGATTATAAATCACGTGACAGGAATTTGGCAGCTGATTGGCGGATACTGCGTCTTTACTGTTTTTGACAAATCACAAATCACAGTCTTATTATGTTAAGCCCTCGTCAAGCTAAATGAAATTGATTCACCATAAAATTGATACGACATTTGCCCATATCGCTAAGAGCGTTCCACAATTGCTTTTTGACCAAGTTTCTTCATTAGCCTTTCCTTCCTAAACCCAATTTTATGTTCCCTTTATTTCCTTAGGATATCTCTATTAGTTATCAATTGTTTTCGCTACAACTTCAATAAATCAATCGAAATGACCCTCGATTTCTGATTCGTATTTTAGATCTCATAATCGAGTTAGATCCGGCCGATCTCAGATATTCTGCCTGACATTGATTGAAATCATTGCCATGCTCCAGAAAGCAACGTTCTGGCTCCAAGATTATAAAACTGAGAATGAAAACCAGTCTCAAATCTCAAGCATCTGATTGGCTGAAATGGCGACTGGTCGCCATTTCAGCCAATGAGATGCTTGAGATTTGAGACTGGTTTCTAATCTCAGTTTTATAATCTTCAGCCCGGTCGTAATGTTTGGGATATTGTTTCGCATATGAGGGATAAATAAATGTACTTCTACAGATTTGGAAACGCCATGACATAGGATGTTGGTCAATTCAGATCAGATAAAATGCAATTAATCAAATTCAGAAGGCCTATCTGGCAGATTGTAAAATGAATCAGTGGTAACACAACTATATTTTGAGAATAATCTAATTAAACAATTCAAAACGAAGATGCTATATTTTCATGAGGAATCCCGCGGTGTTGCAGAAATTCCCGAACAACGTGCCAAAACATCCCGCGGTGCCCAGAAACTTTCGCAAACTATTTTGTGCATATGTTTCGCAGCAGACGACCGACTGTTGATTACAGAAGCCGACGAGAAGCACGTGCGCGCGTGCCAGATACCTGCGTTTAATTAATTCCGTTGGGTTTTTTGTAAACTATGCTATTTGTCTTGTATTTAATGTTGATTTGTTTGGAATGGACTAAACACGTCGATATGTTTTGATTTGCAGTCAGGATAGGTCGGAAAACTAATCAATTACATATTTCAGAGGCTTGGCAGAAGTGCAAAGATTTTGTGTTTTTGCATATTGTTGCTAAATGTCTTGTAATCGCATATAAACATAAAAATGCTAACAACAATAAGTATAGTCTAGCAAGACTAGGGACAAAATCTATGATAGTTAAAATGAATTGTCAAAAATAGGTCTTACAACATAAAACAATTAAGGAAAACACAAATGGTATTTAACAGAAACTATGATGAAACTTTAGCATCTGATGTTGTGTTATCCTGTAGGATATCTTACTGCTAGTGTATATTATTATATAGTTCTGTAAACTATACTCTTTAAAAAATGAAGATGTATAGGATATCATCCGAGTACGAGGTGTTTCTGTGTAGGAAATACCTGGTCACGGGCTTCTTGTGACACCGAGACTGCGAAGCGCTCGAGATGTTTCATGAAGCTCGTGGCCAGGTATTTTCTACACAGAAACACCGATGTACGAGGTTGATATCCGACTTACACACCTTAGACACATGCAAGTACTACGATTTGAATAAAAGTTTCTCCCAAGCATCAGATTTGTTTGAAGAGTTGAGCAGCCGAATTTTTTTGTCACAAAATACATACAGGTTAGCGTCATTATTTACGTATCATACTTTTTGTGGGGTTAAACACCCGCTTTCAACAGTATTTCAGTCATATTGATGCGGAAATTGAACAATTCACGCACTCATTCATTCGATCACTATTTCATTCAGTTAAAATGTGCGGCGTTAAAAAATTTTAAACTCTATACTTCAAAACTACCCAAGAATATGCACGAACATGCTTTTTTCAAGCCTGTGACAAGGCCTACAACTTATAATAATAATAATAATAACTACTTGGTATTCCATTTGTCTATTGAAAAAAAAAGCACACTTTTGTAAAATCATTTGCTCGGTTGCACAGCATTCCTAAAGGGCCGTCTGTTTTAAGGGAAGGTCTTCATTATATGCAATAACATTGACTTGTGCACATCCCCGATATCCATTTCAAATTCAAAATAAACCCCGTAAACACATTACAACAAACATTTGTCAAATCAGTCATTAATTAGGTGAATTAAAATAAATAAAAAATAAAACTTATAACTGGCATACACCTGATGACATGTACACAAATATTATTGGCGCTTAGCAAACTTTAAGTAGTATATAAAGAAAAAAAAGCCAAGTGTCAGATTTCAAGTTTTCTCCTCTGTCAAGCGATGAAAATAAAGCGAACACAAAAGTGCTAAAAATTTTACAAGACAAAATGTGTTTTACAACATCGAATCACTTGAATATATACATGATATTTGAATAAGACTAAACGATATTTGAAAAGGAGCTTAAAATCTCGGTTTTTTTCCATAAATTGGAATATTGTCATAAATGTGTATACATGTACATTATTCTACGATTTATACTTATTGAAACCTGACTATACATAATGACAATAAGGTACTAAAAGAAAAGCATGTTAAACGAACTTTTTTATCAATATATACGGTACTGTAAGTGTTATCTAAATTGGGTTATAAAAAGAAAATAACATAAAATGATGTGGTGTTTTAATTTTACTTCATTTGTTCTAGTGCTTAAAATGTAAAAAATGTTGTGGGTCTTTTTTGTATTGTTTTAATACTTTTAAATATACGCACGAGACTAGGTTGTTTCTTGCACGTGGACGGGTAATTCTTTTCGGAGAACAACCCGTCCACGTGCATGGAACAACCTGGTCTCGTGAATTCTTTTGTTATCGCAGGTTATTCTCAAAATTATCAACCTACGGCAAACAAAAGAGCCGGTGTGTAAAATAGATTAAAGAGAGCCGGGTGGGAGGGGTTTAATTATAACTGCGAAGACACATGTACTTTGAAATACCTTCATTGTGGGGGACATGGCAAATTTATGGGGACATTTTCGGGTCCTCGCATAAAGAGAGAATATTATAAGAAAATGCAGTTAAGCTTGAAAAATCCGGTTAAAGGCATTATAAGTAAATCTCCTTTTATAGTTATTTAATTTTCTTATCTGTGGTAGAATTCGCTTTATTTCGAATTACCTGACTTTGAATTGAACGTAATAAAAGTTGAAACAAACTTTCTAATGTTGTTTCTTTTTAGATTAAGATACTCATATACTTTCATAAATCAATGTGGTCCGATTTAGATTGTTAAATTTGAACCTGCCTGTTAATTTATTGCAATGTATATAAAATGTAAACATTTGAACAATTGTTTTGATTATCCAAACACCGGCCAGTGAATTACAATCAAAATCACATACCTGACAGTACAAATGACCGTTTTACAATCTTAATCGATCGAGTGTCGGATTTCAGCAATTTCATTTAAAAAAAATAAATATCTGATTTTGATGCAACTATAAAACTTATTTTTATTGCAAAAATGTAAATACTGTAATCTTAACAAAATATTTTGGAGTTTCTATCTGATATATTTTCATTTCTTTTATGGCATATAGAAGTAACCAAACCGGTTTGTCAAGCTTTTTACCCTAGTCTCAAGTTTTAGAATTAATGAAGGTGAATATCTTACTAAAAAATAACACTCTACATGTATGATAGTTTATGATACAACATTTTTGGCTCTGAATTTAACACGTATAGATATATAGTAATATAAAATGTTGCAGAGAAGTTGTAAGAACACATGTATAAATAATGATATGAAGAAATTACGAAGAGATTGTGAGAAATTTGACAATTTATAACTGGTAATAAAAGTAATGAAGTAATGGAACGTTCTCTTACCAACTCGGAAATTCTCATTCTGTGCATGCGAGGAATATATCCATGTGGCAGCAATTATAAGGAAAATCCTCGACGAATAATCTTTATTTCCGTGCATTTTTCACTACGTTTAATTATAATACACTCCCCAAGGAATCACAGAACTTCTTCCAAACTCCAATCACCCTTATCTTCTTCTCTATAGATATACTTATTTAAAATACGCTTGCATGCCGACAAACTATTTCAGCAAATTCTATTCCATGATAAACATCGCGCCGAAATCCAAATGCAAATGTATACAATATCTTAACAAAGGTAATAAAAGAGGTCAATAGAATGTAGAATCACAAAATGCCTCCATATTTTAATATTGGAGAGTACTCTAGTCTATTGTGTTTTCTTCCCGACGTAACAAACGTTTAACAAGATGTTACTAATGCGTTTTGACATTTATTTTGATGATACGGAGCGATATCCCTGTTGTATGTTTTTCTCTTTCCAAAGATTTATTTTATACAGCAAAACGCTTGTTAATTGATAAACTGTCTTAATCCGTGTCATATGTCAGAAATCCAAGATTAATTATTTTGAAAACATATACACGTTAAATCCATTTTACTATACGGTCTAAAATCCATATTTACTTAGCCAGCGAATTTTGCGACATCTATGTAGGTTTTGGCTTAATTCAACTACAAATGGTGCCCAAGGTAATAAAACTGAGCATGGAAACCAGTCTCAAATCTCAAGCATCTGATTGGCTGAAATGGCGACTGGTCGCCATTTCAGCCAATCAGATGCTTAAGATTTGAGACTGGTTTCCATGCTCAGTTTTATAACCTTCAACCAGGGTTTTCAAAGTGCGAATATTTACGAATGCTGTGGTACTTACTGCATAGATTAGCACTGTTTATAATGATGCTGATTGTACCTGGAGAGACCTCGCGTGCTCACCGCTGCGTTAATGACATATTACGTAACGTGCACTCGATTTGCATTTTCTTGGGGATAATATCGCCTGAGGTATGAATAAGAAAATAAGAAATATGATACTAAAACCGATTATATATTCTTAATAAAACGTTTGGCAGGCATGGGTTAATTACGATTTGTAGATAAATTGAGTTGTAATAGAAAAGGAGTCCATTCGCTTTTACATTTATTTCGGATTATAATTCATATTCGAATCTAATAAAATTTATATGCGCCTACAAGGAAGTATTAAAAGGAGCATACCACGGGAAAGGGCGTATTCGTTGATATTTTTTTGACATTTTAGTTGTTACTTGATTGAAAATAAAATCAATTATCGATTATTTTCCAAAAAACTAATTGGTGATTTATTATAGATTTGTTCTATCAAATGTTGTTTTTTTTTCAGCGAAAAACATAATATAGCGATTCATTAGATCTGTGAATAGCGCGTCTGCCTCTAAGTCCATGGATCGTTTGTTCAATCCCCCGCTACTCCCACTAAATTACTAATAGTCCTTTAAACCGTGGTCCAGTTTAGTGGTGCTATTAACCATGGACTAACCACTATGGACTGTTTTAAGAACCAGTGACGATTCTGTGTCAGTAATTGGCCTAAACTGACTAAGGAATGACTTACACTCTTCCGGAGGCGTAGATCATATGTGCTTCCGGTAGCGACGATAAATAAATCTAAATACACAAAAACAAAATAAGCAGCTTTATGATCTCAATGATGCCAGTGCTCAAGGTTATAAAACTGTGCATGGAAACAATCTCAAATCTCAAGCATCTGATTGGCTGAAATGGCGACCGACAGCCATTTCAGCCAATCAGATGCTTGAGATTTCAGACTGGTTTCCATGCTCAGTTTTATAACCTTCACACCAGTTATTCGGAGACACGTTTTCCCGTAACGCGCCCCAACCTTGCATTTCCTTCCTAAAACCAAAACTTCAAAGCTCATGATGGAGCCTATAAATGATTCAGTTTTGTATATAACTTATTTTAATAGGAAACCATATTTGAAAGAGTTTCTGTCTCTTATTATAATTGTTGTATGTATATTATAATATCCCGGAATTGCACGTGGACACTGATATTTCAAATTTTACTTTTGGATAAAATGGAAGAATAATGAAAATATGGTAATTCTGTGGATTTATAATGCATACAAAATGACATCGGTGATTTACAAATGATACCAGACTTTAACTATTTCTTATGCAACAATTGGATGGGCAAAAACACTGTAATTTCCATATAAACTTAATTTGAATAAAGCTGCATACACCCTTTTAGTATTCTTTAATAACACAATAATATATTCTGAAACATGCAGACGAGTCCATAAAAGTTAGTTTTATTTTATTCTTTTCAGGCTACTTGCACGAACTGACATAGACATAAAAATTTAAAAAGAAACTGTATATTTCTATCAGCTTAGAGGATTCGACAAGTGATGTTGCTAACTGTGTCAGTACAAGCCAATGTGGAATTCTGCTTCGTCTGAAAAGAATTTCATGTTCTCGTCGGTTCTTGACAGAATATTTCACAAACATCATTAGCTGGCTTCATGTCTTCGGTTCTTTTCAATCTTTCCATCTATCATCACAGTAATTAATCATAACTCTGGATGCCGGGTCTGGCTAGATTCGCGGGGTTAAGCATTTGTTGGATATCGTTACAGTAACACGTTGGAGGAGATATGTTGCTCTATCAATGCTTCCTGTTTCCTCCTAAAGCACAATTATAAACAGGTCGATTTCATTTTAATTCTAGTTAAACTCGTCTAAGTTTTCGGAGAGCAATGAGATATGGCTGACAGAGTTGTCTTTCTTACTTGCGAAGTTTACTTGTTACTTATTATGCAATCAACAACTGCAAGTTGTAACGCCGCATAACAGCGTCGCCGCATAATTATGGCTAATTACTTGTAAATAGTCCACCGGATGTTCCTACGCGGGCTAGTCAGACAATGGCTGACACTAAATTGTCCCAATTTTTTGCCCTTTGGGGGCATTAAATGGCTAGTATGGCCTGAAAGGAACATGTTTAGTAAATGACATGCTTTTACTGACACATTGATAGCAAATTTATGTTTGGAAATGCAGTATATGAAAAAAGGCCCTGGTTTTAGGATGGCATATATAAAACAGTTTTGAAGTTCACACAGAAGTGAAAAAAACAGACCACCGGTTTCAAGGTGTCAAATCTCTGTTAATTGATACATGACCCCTACTTTTCTTGCTGGAAATAGACAGTAGAAACACTTAGCTTCAAAAGCATGTAAGTTAGCCCTTATTCAAATGGTACCAGCTATGATTGCCAGCCTTTTTAAAACATGTCATGTTTACTATAGTTTATATAGGAAAGTCTATTTACAGGTCTTACACCTATAAGAAGTACAAGTGGAGGGCAGCATTTGAATATTTATATTGTCTGCAATGTTATTTTCCACTAAAATTGAGTGCTGATCAATTTAAAGCAAATTTGAAAGTAAAAAATCAAAATAACTGTGTTACAGGAGGCAAAATTGGGTTTTGATTAGGTTTGGGGTCAATTTTAACTATTTTTGCCTTAAAAATGCCACATTTGATACCCTGTGTGGCCCATTTTGCATATGTCAGCTCAAAAAGTAAGTTGCTTTAAGTAGTTGAGATGTTTTACTATTATTCATAATCATGTTTTTGAGAAATTTGATGTTTTTCAATTTTTATTTGCAAGAAGTGAATTCTTAGGTTTAGCCGCTTTGGCCGCAAACGCTTACCAGAATAGGCGGTGTTGGAAAATTCATCATATTGAGTTCATTTTTGCTAACTGAAAGCTAAAAGTTGGTAGATATATGGCAAACATCATATTATTGAATGAAAACAGAACATATAAGATATTGAAAAACACAAGTTTTCTTATAAACGAAATCGACCACGTTTATGTAAAAGTACTCAGAAACGAGCCATATCTATGAAATGCTGTTGTTAATGACGATCAAACAACATAAATCAAACAATCCTCACAGCTCAACATGTGCTCTTTGTGCTCGGATACAGATAAATAAAGTAATGTATGACAACTTTTTATCATCATCTGCGATTTGTGAAATTTTGGGATACTATTTGATGTTGTTTATACACAATTTTAACGCTTCTGGAACAAATACAAATACACCTTTCACAAAAAGTTTATCAATAAAGTACTGGTAAAAGTGTAAAAGTGGTTGTGAAACAAATGCGTCTCATTATCTTCTTCTCAAAAATTCATCTTGTGGGATTGATTGTAGAATAGTGCTTTTAAGTTTTGTTAACGTGCGCGAGGTTCGGCCGGGAACATTCTATCTGAGTGAGCTTTTTATTGGGAGTATTAGAGCTCTTCCACGTTTCCATTGTCCCATTTATGCGGGAGTAACATCTGATTGAGGTATCTTTTTTGTTTCACAGTCACATTCTCATTTATAACATTTTTGTCGCAGCACTTGACGCGTCCTTTATTGAGAAATGAGTGATTATTTGTGCGTGTGTGTGCGTCTGTGCGTGTGCGTGCGCGCATGTTAATTTAGCTTTCTTTTCTAAAAACATTAATATCAGATTTGCGTCACACTAAAGTTATTCGAAATACTAATTCGATGATTGTTAATTTTCGATGCTTGTTACATTGTCTTTGATTTGTTGAAATCTTGAAATTCCTTCCACCCTCCAAATTTAACAACGACAAGCTATAGTTCATAGACAGGCCTCATCTCTCTTTTAGGATCTTCTGCCAAGTAACTGAATTTCATTTTACATCAAAGATTTTCTTCTTTTCACTACAACATAAAGACATCTCATTGAAACAAAACCAGAAAATATATAAAATACGAGACATTACCTTAAAAATGTCAAAACTGCATGATTTAATATTTTGTCGTGTCAGCCACGGAGTTCATAGCACTTAAAAATCTAGTTAGCAAAAAATATCAATTTGTTTCCATGGAAAGAAAACCATTTCCTTGATCCGGCTTTGCAATAGCACAGTGTTTAATTCCGAGTTAATAACAATGAACTAATATGAGATCAGAGTCAATATTTGTCGAACTTTTCCTGTCGAGTTGTTCCAGTTTAACCTTATGGCTGGTTTAACAAATTTGTATTTAAACTAGGTTGTCATTCTTACAAAGATGTACAATTTTAGCAGAAACATTGCCAGCAAACTTCTTTCGCATCGGACAATTTTCCCTAATACTTTTCGTGAAGTCTGGTTAACTTTTTTCTTTATTTAAGAACGGATCCATAATTTGTGAAGCATCATGTTTTTTTTTTGGCCTACGCGACCATAAGGTTCGGCAGGTAGCGCATACCGTTCCTGACCTCAGCTTTTGATCGGCTAGACGGACAGGACTAGGTCCGTACGTACTCCAGCTTCCGTTCAGCTAGACGGACAGGACTAGGTCCGTACGTACTCCAGCTTCTGATCAGCGAAACGGACAGGACTAGGTCCTTACGTACTCCAGCTTCCGTTCAGCTAGACGGACAGGACTAGCTCCGTACGTACTCCAGCTTCTGATCAGCGAGACGGACAGGACTAGGTCCTTACGTACTCCAGCTTCCGATCTGCTAGACGGACAGGAGTAGGTCCTTACGTACTCCAGCTTCTGATCTGCTAGACGGACAGGACTAGGTCCTTACGTACTCCAGCTTCTGATCTGCTAGACGGACAGGACTAGGTCCGTACGTACTCCAGCTTCTGATCGGCTAGACGGACAGGACTAGGTCCGTACGTACTCCAGCTTCTGATCGGCTAGACGGACAGGACTAGGTCCGTACGTACTCCAGCTTCTGATCGGCTAGACGGACAGGACTAAGTCCGTACGTACTCCAGCTTGTTATCGGCTAGACGGACAGGACTAGGTCCTTACGTACCCCAGCTTCTGATCAGCGAGACGGACAGGACTAGGTCCGTACGTTCTCCAGCTTCCGTTCAGCTAGACGGACAGGACTAGGTCCGTACGTACTCCAGCTTCTGATCAGCGAGACGGACAGGACTAGGTCCGTACGTACTCCAGCTTGTTATCGGCTAGACGGACAGGACTAGGTCCGTACGTACTCCAGCTTCTGATCTGCTAGACGGACAGGACTAGGTCCGTACGTACTCCAGCTTCTGATCGGCTAGACGGACAGGACTAGGTCCGTACGTACTCCAGCTTCTGATCGGCCAGACGGACAGGACTAGGTCAGTACGTACTCCAGCTTGTCTGATCGGCTAGACGGACAGGATTAGGTCCTTACGTACTCCAGCTTCTGATCTGCTAGACGGACAGGACTAGGTCCGTACGTACTCCAGCTTCTGATCGGCTAGACGGACAGGACTAGGTCCTTACGTACTCCAGCTTCCGATCAGCTAGACGGACAGGACTAGGTCCGTACGTACTCCAGCTTCTGATCGGCTAGACGGACAGGACTAGGTCCGTACGTACTCTAGCTTCTGATCAGCGAGACGGACAGGACTAGGTCCGTACGTACTCCAGCTTCTGATCAGCGAGACGGACAGGACTAGGTCCGTACGTACTCCAGCTTCTGATCAGCGAGACGGACAGGACTAGGTCCGTACGTACTCCAGCTTGTTATCGGCTAGACGGACAGGACTAGGTCCGGCTTCTGATCAGCTAGACGGACAGGACTAGGTCCGAACGTACTCCAGCTTCTGATCGGCGAGACGGACAGGACTAGGTCCGTACGTACTCCAGCTTCTAATCAGCTTGACCGACAGGACTAGGTCCTTACGTACTCCAGCTTCTGATCGGCCAGACGGACAGGACTAGGTCCGTACGTACTCCAGCTTCTGATCTGCTAGACGGACAGAAATAGGTCCGCACGTACTCCAGCTTCTGATCTGCTAGACGGACAGGAGTAGGTCCTTACGTACTCCAGCTTCTGATCTGCTAGACGGACATGACTAGGTCCGTACGTACTCCAGCTTCTGATCTGCTAGACGGACAGCACTAGGTCCATACGTACTCCAGCTTCTGATCGGCGAGACGGGGTCAACTAGGTCCGTACTCCGTATTTCTGCCGCTGATAACAGCTAGACGGGCAGGACTAGGTCCATACTTCGTACTTCAGCGGCTACAAACAGCTAGACGAGCAGGACTAGGTCCGTACTCCGTATTTCAGCCGCTGAAACAGCAAGACGGGGTCAACTAGGTCCGTACTCCGCACTTCAGCCGCTGATAACAGCTAGACGAGCAATACTATGTCCGTACTCCGTACTCCAGCTGCTGATAACAGCTAGACGGGATCAACTAGGTGCGTACTCCGTACTTCAGCCGCTGATAACAGCTAGACGAGCAGGACTAGGTCCGTACTCCGCACTTAAGCTGCTAATAACAGCTAGACGGGAGGACTAGGGACGTTCTCTGTACTCTAGCTGAACTAGGACTGACTCTGTACTCCAGATGTGATAACTGCCAGACGGGGCTGGAATTGGACTGACTGTACTCCAGCGATGATAACAGCCAGACGGGGCTGGACTAGGACTGACTCTGTACTCCAGCGATGATAACAGCCAGAAGGGGCTGGACTAGGACTGACTGTACTCCAGCGATGATAACTACCAGACGGGGCTGGACTAGGACTGACTCTGTACTCCAGCGATGATAACAGCCAGACGGGGCTGGACTTGGACTGACTCTGTACTCCAGCGATGATAACAGCCAGACGGGGCTGGACTAGGACTGACTCTGTACTACAGCGATGATAACAGCCAGATGGGGCTGACTAGGACTGACTCTGTACTCCAGCGATGATAACAGCCAGACGGGGCTGACTATGATTGACTGTACTCCAGCGATGATAACAGCCAGACGGCGCTGACTATGACTGACTCTGTACTCCAGCGATGATAACAGCCAGATGGGGCTGACTATGACTGACTCTGTACTCCAGCGATGATAACAGCCAGACGGGGCTGAACTTGGACTGACTCTGTACTCCAGCGATGATAACAACCAGACGGGGCTGGACTAGGACTGACTCTGTACTCCAGAAATGATAACAACCAGACGGGGCTGGACTAGGACTGACTCTGTACTCCAGCGATGATAACAACCAGACGGGGCTGGACTATGACTGACTCTGTACTCCAGCGATGATAACAACCAGACGGGACTGGACTATGACTGACTCTGTACTAGAGCGATGATAACAACCAGACGGGGCTTGACTATGACTGACTCTGTACTCCAGCGATGATAACAACCAGACGGGGCTGGACGAGGACTGACTATGTACTCCAGCGATGATAACAACCAGACGGGGCTGGACTTTGACTGACTCTGTACTCCAGCGATGATAACAACCAGAAGGATATGGACAAGGACTGACTCTGCACTACAGCGATGATAACAACCAGACGGGGCTTGACTATGACTGACTCTGTACTCCAGCGATGATAACAACCAGACGGGGCTGGACTAGGACTGACTCTGTACTCCAGCGATGATAACAACCAGACGGGGCTGGACTATGACTGACTCTGTACTCCAGCGATGATAACAACCAGACGGATCTGGACTAGGACTGACTCTGCACTCCAGCGATGATAACAACCAGACGGGGCTTGACTATGACTGACTCTGTACTCCAGCGATGATAACAACCAGACGGGGCTGGACTAGGACTGACTCTGTACTCCAGCGATGATAACAACCAGACGGGGCTGGACTATGACTGACTCTGTACTCTAGCGATGATTACAACCAGACGGGGCTGGACTATGACTGACTCTGTACTAGAGCGATGATAACAACCAGACGGGGCTGGACTATGACTGACTCTGTACTAGAGCGATGATAACAACCAGACGGGGCTTGACTAGGACTGACTCGGTACTCAGCAATGATAACAACAAGACGGGGCTGGACTATGACTGAATGTACTCCAGCGATGATAACAGCCAGACGGGGCTGGACTGGACTCTATACTCCAGCGACGATAACAGCCAGAAGGGGCTGCCAATGAATGACTCTGTACTAGAGCGACGATAACAACCAGACGGGGCTGGACTAGGACTGACTCTGTACTCCAGCGATGATAACAACCAGACGGACCTGGACTATGACTGACTCTGTACTCCTGCGATGATAACAACAAGACGGGGCTGGACTGGACTCTGTACTCCAGCGACGATAACAGCGAGAAGGGCTTGGACTATGACTGACTCTGTACTAGAGCGATGATAACAGCCAGTCGGGGCTGGACTATGACTGACTCTGTACTAGAGCGATGATAACAGCCAGACGAGTCTGGACTATGACTGACTCTGTACTAGAGCGACGATAACAGCCAGACGGGGCTGACTATGACTGACTCTGTACTCCAGCGATGATAACAGCCAGACGGGGCTGGACTATGACTGACTCTGTACTAGAGCGACGATAACAACCAGACGGGGCTGGACTATGACTGACTCTGTACTCCAGCGATGATAACAACCAGACGGGGCTGGACTATGACTGACTCTGTACTCCAGCGATGATAACAACCAGACGGGGCTGGACTATGACTGACTCTGTACTTCAGCGACGATAACAGCCAGACGGGGCTGGACTATGACTGACTCTGTACTAGAGCGACGATAACAATCAGACCTGGGGCTGGAACTAGGACTGACTCTGTACTAGAGCGATGATAACAGACGGGGCTGGACTAGGACTGACTCTGTACTAGAGCGACGATAACAATCAGACGGGGCTGGACTAGGACTGACTCTGTACTAGAGCGATGATAACAGACGGGGCTGGACTAGGACTGACTCTGTACTAGAGCCACGATAACAACCAGACGGGGCTGGACTAGGACTGACTCTGTACTAGAGCGATGATAAAAGACGGGGCTGGACTAGGACTGACTCTGTACTAGAGCGACGATAACAGCCAGACGGGGCTGGACTATGACTGACTCTGTACTAGAGCGATGATAACAGCCAGACGGGGCTGGACTATGACTGACTCTGTACTTCAGCGATGATAACCAGACGGGGCTGGACTATGACTGACTCTGTACTAGAGCGATGATAACAACCAGACGGGGCTGGACTATGACTGACTCTGTACTAGAGCGATGATAACAACCAGACGGGGCTGGACTATGACTGACTCTGTACTAGAGCGATGATAACAACCAGACGGGGCTGGACTATGACTGACTCTGTACTCCAGCGATGATAACAGCCAGACGGGGCTGGACTATGATTGACTCTGTACTAGAGCGACGATAACAACCAGACGGGGCTGGACTATGACTGACTCTGTACTAGAGCGATGATAACAACCAGACGGGGCTGGACTAGGACTGACTCTGTACTAGAGCGATGATAACAACCAGACGGGCCTGGACTAGGACTGACTCTGTACTCCAGCGATGATAACAACCAGACGGGGCTGGACTATGACTGACTCTGTACTTCAGCGATGATAACAACCAGACGGGCCTGGACTAGGACTGACTCTGTACTCCAGCGATGATAACAACCAGGACGGGGCTGGACTATGACTGACTCTGTACTAGAGCGACGATAACAACCAGACGGGGCTGGACTATGACTCAGACTCTGTACTAGAGCGACGATAACAGCCAGACGGGGCTGGACTATGACTGACTCTGTACTCCAGCGATGATAACAACCAGACGGGGCTGGACTAGGACTGACTCTGTACTAGAGCGATGATAACAGCTAGACGGGGCTGAACTAGGACTGACTGTACTCCAGCGATGATAACAGCCAGACGGGGCTGGACTATGACTGACTCTGTACTCCAGCGATGATAACAACCAGACGGGGCTGGACTATGACTGACTCTGTACTCCAGCGACGATAACAGCCAGACCGGGCTGGAGTAAATGTATGCCTTATTGAAACGTTTGCGACTTTCCAACTTAACATCCACAGTGACTATATTTATGAAACAACATGCATGTTTTTATCAAAAATCATATTCTAAACAATTTTCACGTCTTTGAATGAAACCGTTGTTAAAAAATTCACTGTTATGTATCTGATTATGTTACATATTGTACCCAGAGCTATTGTAACATTTTACCCCGAGACCTGTAACAACATGCCCCACGACCGGGGTGAGTTGTTACACTTTAGTCTACTTACGAAAAATTGTTTTTTTTATGAATTCAGTTTATATACTGTAATCGGTCTAATTTTATATTAAAATTAACTTCCTATGGTTTTAATTGCCACTATGTACATTACTTTCGCACAACTGAAACAGTCACAATTCTGAAAAATGCTAAAAGTGTAACAACTATCCCCGGTCTCCCCTATGACTGACCCTGTACTAGTGCGATGATAAGAGCTAGAAGGGGTTGAACTAGGTCAACAGTTGCAACAGCAATTTATCAATGCAGTCCGTTATAACATGAACTTTTGAACATTTGTACAAATAAAATTAATATTTGCTCATCATTAAAAGTCAAGATTTGAAGTTTATTGTAAACTGCATTCATTGTTATGCATGAAAATATGTCTGTCAAGTATTCATCATGACACATGTTACCATAGCAAACACTCAAGTTTTCAATATTTGAATAAACTGAATAATAAAGCAGTCTGTCAATAGATTTATATAAAACTGTTAAGTTAGAAACAAATTAAACAAAGAAATGCACTACTTTACCTATATTAAACACTTTAATAAAAGAATCATGCACTGTAACTTAATCATTAGTCGTTAAAATTTAAAAAATCTTTTGCTGTTTAAATTCCGTTTTTATGGTAAAACACGAAACAAATGCTACCAATTGTAAACTGAAAGTTACAGTGCAGATCTGCAGATAGTCAAACAAAATAAGATCAGTACGGCCGATTTATTTGTTAAATCAAATGGAAAAAAACGTCGTGGTATGTCCGTGGTTCGCGTTGATGCACTATATCAAACGTATTCTCAATCTACTGACCTGACGTCTGTCAAACGCGGCGTCCGAGCTCGTCCCACTCGAGTTCTATAGCGTTATGATCTGGGCCCAAGATTGGTCAGATGCTCGAGATTTGAGTCTGGTCTCCAATCTTACTTTTATGATCTTGTGCCCTGGACTATTTGCAAGCCAAGGAAGGACGTTGGAAACTTTCTGATGTAATTTATCCCTTGTAACAATTGCAGTGCGTGGACAAGCGTTTTCGTGCTGTCTTGTTCCTACGCTGGCGACAGAAGGGTATGGATCCCTGCTCGAAAATATCATCGGTGTATCTCTGAGAGTTGATATTGCTTTCCAACAACCAATCTGGTTTTGGCGTCATGTGTAATGGCTCCCAACATGAGAACATTTACACTGCCAAGCCTGTTTCTGCCTTGCATACAGGAATTAACGCATCGATTACCCCGGCTTTCTACGGTACACAGGTTGTCTGCCGTCCACATGGCTGAGGTCGAAACGAGACTCGTCATTAAACACGACATTGTTCCAACCGAAGATGACGCCGACACCGACGACGATACCCTGGTATAATTAACCAAAGCAAATGGAAAAAAAATATTTTCATGTGGATTATGAAAGTTTTAACTTCTTAATTTGTTAACAAAATAATCCAGCCTGCTTTTACACTCGAGCTTGGGACACGACAAAGGTGTGGTTGACTATTATGTTTCGGTTAAGTTTTAAATATTTTAGGCCTAAGCCAGCATCTCAACACTATTATTAACGCCTTTGTTTACATGAAACTTTATACATATTATATCTTACATGTGATCTGCTGGAAACATCGATAATGAATATTTACTTTTCGAAAATATACTCAACAAAAATAAAAAGTATCCACTTTTCTTTCTTAAATTTTGTAAAATGTGAAAACGGAAACTAGAAATTCTACATGTGAACAAATTTGCATTTCTGCTATCATTGCAAAGAGATAAAGTGGTCTTGAAAATCTGCAGCCACACCTTAGTTATCTTTCCCTTTGTTATAATCAGGGTTTCAGAAAAAGGTAAGTGATTCTTAAAAGTATTCAAATTTATTGGAATTAAATCATTTTTTCCACCTCTTGTGATCAATAAAATCACAAAACATTCATCAATCAAACAACTAGTCCTCGATATTACAAAGCTAGAAATTCCAACCATTTCCAATTAACTCCCTTTAAATTGAAAAGTGTTTTATAATGCACTCTTAATTGTTATCCGACTAGCAGCTGATGAGGTTTTGGTGTCGAAGATTATGGAAATGAACAATTAATCTTAAAAACAACTAAGATTAACTAATAAAACACCATTCAATGCGTATCTGATTAAATGAAAATATGTTTATGAGAATATAAGCATAAAAAGTGGATACTTTGTATTTTTGTTCAGTATATATAACTATCAAACTATATTGTTGGTGGAAAGTTGACAAGAGACTGATGAGGCAGTTTCATCATGCTTTACTTTAACTACTTTAACAATCATTATCATAATCATCATAATCATCATCATTGTCATCATACATCATCATCAGTGATTGCCTAACTCCTTATGGAGTATACGCGCAATTGAAAACCATTTGCACCACAAGTATGATTTAAATTAAATGTGCGGAATTGACCAAAATCCACTTTCAGGCGATTTTAAAAGAAACAAGAAATATCTTTAAAAAAGATAAACGGCGTTGATGGAAAAGATTTATATAAACATGTATATAAGAAAGAAAGAAATACAGAGAGGCAAAGCAGACACAGTTTAGTTATTTTATTTTGTTTGTTATAGCTGTCGACGAACCCTCCCTGCCTTCTTAGTATGACTTAAAGATAAGCGACCGAATCATGACAACTCATAAATTTATTGAAAGTGTCTTTCAAAAAAAATGTTGAAGCTGTTGCAACAATTTCATACAGTGATAACAAGTCGATTAAAGATACTGAAGCAAAATATTCAGTTTCAATAAAATGCCTCGTGTAGAGTGAGAATTCAAGATGAATAAATGTCCTTGAAATTTAATAAATATAAAAAATAACAGCCTGTTACAAGAGCGAAATCTGCCAACTTTTAAGTATATTAACTTTAAAAAAAGTGTCCGTCCTGAGTATTGAACCCGGGGCCTCCGCTTGAGAGGCGAGAGTGTTAGCCACTACACTACAGTAAACATATATTTCGTACTTGAAATTAACAATCAGTATCAAAGGAACTAGAAAGGAACCAGTAAGAACTAGGAATATCTACACTTCTCTTTCGTTTTACACTGTGTATTGTATGCAAGTGTTTACCTGACACCCAAGTATATTCCATATAATATTGTATTTAAGCCATCAATATTGACTTAACTGGTTACTTAAATCGTAAATATGTTTTTCCTCCAATACAACACCCACTAACAACCAATCGAATTAATCTATTTGATTTTTCCGCTGCATAATAATAAAAATCCCACTAGATACCTCTCCACCCTGCTAGATGCCTCTCTGGTGTAAATAGCTACCAATCGAAATAGTTTATTTCATTTTCCCTCTGCATAATAAGAGAATACGAGTATTATTTACAACATTTCATTGGTCGAAAAACTAGGTCAAAAGTGACCTTAGACAGCTAACGCCGAATAACGCCGAAAAAACGTGTCAACTTACTTTTTTATCAGAGACTTGGGATCTTTTCTCAATTACAGCGATGTGTGTGAAGAAAGGCGTTGTTAACCAAATGTGAGAAACCCTAGTGAAGTAAGTGTTTGATGCTTCATTGTGTTGGCCATTTATTTCAAAAACCAAACTTACGGACGGACGTTTGTCGTTTTGACATACTCGATCTGAATAAACAAGAGCTGATGGAATTACTTCTTAGGTATGTTTGTTACATAAAAATGAACAAAACAAACAAAAGTGTTGTAACCATTTAGTTACATTCACAAATCCCTACCTATTGTTTAACTAGAATTACAATAAAAATGAAATATTAAATATATATATAGTTCTCTGGAGCCAACAATGACGTCGTAAACGGTGCAGTGTGTAGCCGTGCGATTTGGGAGCGACACGCGCTTCGGATCTCTCTTTTATAAGTGATTTCAGTAAACGCTTGCTCGCTCGAAGCTCGCTTATCGGCTTGTGTTAGCATCTTAAAGTGATGTTGGGAGTTTAGAACTTCTAGCTATACTTTTTAGGCTGATACTATTGGGAAACGACTGGAAAACTTAACTCTTATCACTTCACTCGCAGGAAAATTCGATAATAATGCTTGAATAGAAACAAAACGCCATAATTATTGTCATCAAGCCATATAGTTTTATACGATTAATATCAAATTAACATCGAAATTCAAAAGAGTTTTCTTTTAAAGAATAATGGAAAATACAACGCTTCACAATAAAATGCCAATCGACAGCTCTGTTTTATACTTTGGATTAAATGGTTACGGTATAACGTGGAGCTATTTTATTGTGAATCTTATTTTTGGGTTTATGGCATTGACTGGGCTTTTCTTAAACGTTTTCTCCATATGGGCAACTCGACAAAACGATCACCAAATGGATATCTCGATAATGTTTATATCAAATTTGGCATGCTGTGATTTCATCAATGACATTATGTGTTTGTATTTAGTAATTTATGGCATGGTTCATTACAAAAACTATTACGAATGCGCATTTCGGTTCGGGTTAGCATTAGGAATAAGTTTTAATTCAGGTCTACAATTATTAGCACTGACTCTTGATCGATTTACCAAAATTATTTACCCGTACCAATACGTAAGAATATTCCAGGAAAGATCGGCAAACATTTTCTGTGTGTTATCATGGTTGTTCTCGGCGTTGTTGGGTCTTTTACCAATTTTCGGGGCCCGCAAGCCAATGAAGCATGGTTTAGCAGACTGCAGTTTCTTCGGTGTACTGAACGACTTTTATCTTATTTTAATGACGACACTTTTCATCATGGTGCTCAGTTCGCTAGTTTTGTGTTATATTCGTATATGTTGGGCATCGTTCAACCAAAGCAGGCGCATTGACCACGGACGCATTCGACATGTTTGGTCGAGGCCGACCAAGACGATTGTTATCCTGATCGTATTCTACTGCCTCTGTTGGCTTCCAGTAGGTAAATAGTTTATGTATATCTTGATTCTGAAGAACGCAATGGAATGATAAGCAGGCGTATTATATAGAGCGTTGCGAAATAGAATGATAAGCAGGCGTCTAATATAGTGCTTTGTGCAATGGAATGATAAGCAGGCGTCTAATATAGTGCTTTGCGCAATGGAATGATTAGCAGGCGTCTAATATAGAGCTTTGCGCAATAGAATGATAAGCAGGCGTCTAATATAGAGCTTTGCGCAATGGAATGATAAGCAGGCGTGTAATATAGTGCTTTGCGCAATGGAATGATAAGCAGGCGTCTAATATAGAGCTTTGCGCAATGGAATGATAAGCAGGCGTGTAATATAGTGCTTTGCGAAATGGAATGATAAGCAGGCGTATAATCTAGAGCTTTGCGCAATGTAATGATAAGCAGGCGTGTAATATAGTGCTTTGCGCAATAGAATGATAAGCAGGCGTCTAATATAGAGCTTTGCGCAATAGAATGATAAGCAGGCGTCTAATATAGAGCTTTGCGCAATGGAATGATAAGCAGGCGTGTAATATAGAGCTTTGCGCAATGAAGTGATAAGCAGGCGTCTAATATAGATCTTTGCGCAATAGAATGATAAGCAGGCGTGTAATATAGTGCTTTGCGCAATGGAATGATAAGCAGGCGTCTAATATAGAGCTTTGCGCAATGGAATGATAAGCAGGCGTCTAATATAGAGCTTTGCGCAATGGAATGATAAGCAGGCGTCTAATATAGAGTTCCTGGACCAAAGATCGTTAACTTATTAAACTGGTGACCTGTCTCAAATCTCAAGTCTCAAGCAACTGATGAGCTGAAATGGCGGCTAATCAGATACTTGAGATTTGAGCCTGGTCTCCAATTTTGGTTTATGATCTTGGGCCCAGGTTTAATTCTTTTAAATATCTTGAATTTATCTGGATATCCTCTATTTTTTCAAATTTTCGGACTAACGTTCTATATCAAGAATAAATACAGAATTATTATTAATTTAAGACACATCTATCTTAATCATGTTTATGTTGTTTTATCAAAATAAAAATGAATAAAACATCTGATAACACAACATTAAGCTAATGAAGATGGACATGCCTTAGTTCCTATTAATTCTGTATTTATTATTGAGAAGGAACGCGAGTCCGAAATTTTGAAACTGTGTTGATATTTGCATATAGTTATAGTTGTCTTATATTTTGAGAGATTTATGCATTTGACAAACGTCTTGATACTAAAGATTCCGCATTTAATTAAACACAATCGTGAAATTGGTTGGAGATCCTGTTTGTCAACTTGTTCACCTCACAGAGAGATCACTGCGCTGAAGTTTGGTAAACTTCTCGCAGCGGTGACTTCCCCTTACAGCTTTGCGTAATTGTAATAATGAGCCGTTAAAAGAATTTCTTTTAGACATATTTTAATGTAGAACATAATTATTTATAAGCATTAAATTTCGCATAATATTTTATCAAGATCATTTCTGCAGTTTCACGTTTTACTAAACAATTACTTTTTAATCTAACAAGCATGTTCTTGGGTCTTTCTTGTAAGGTTCGGAATATCGGTTTGTGATATATATGTCTTTGAACTGAAAACCAGGTCATTGCAAATATAATTGTTTGAGTCTTTTATAAAGTTACCACGTAAACTTATAACTACGTAGTTAATTACACGGGCGTCTTAAAGAAACGAAATGGAAGAATCCATGAAATAAAAACAACAACATTTTTTTTAATTTAAAAAAGTAAAAGCGTTACATTTGTTTCACAAACCGATACTAAAACTTAACCAAATTGACTCCAAAACATATTCGTCGGATTAAGAAGTAATTGTTTAATTAAACGTGAAACTGCAGGAATAATCTTGATAAATGTTATGCGAAATTCAATGCGTATGTTTTACATACTGAGTGAATGTTTAAAAGTATTTATCATAATGGCTCATTAATACTATTAAGTTATTAACCATAACTGTAAGGGGAAGTCACCGCTGCGAGAAGTTTCAGAGCAGTGATCTCCCTGTGAGATGAACAAGTTGACAAACAGGATAGTATGTAATATGACAATTAAAGATTTTAAAAAATGTTTTATGAAGTTGAAATGCTGATTATATTTCACAAATGGACATTAGAAACTGATTTGTTTACGAGTTAGGGAGCCAGGATTCAGCTTTTGGTGTTCACGAAAGAATTAAAATCAAAATATCACTGCAACAAACATATTTTCGACATCAAAACTTTATTCCAGTGTCAAAACAATGAAACTACCAGATTAATGTCACCAAGAAAACTCTTGAATTTACTGGAAAATTTTATCCAACCTATTTTTCGTTTTTCAGTAACATGCATATTTCTCCACCTAACTGGACATTTTCCCGCCAGTTTTACAGACGCCCAAAAAGGAACAGTGCTAGCTTACTGCGGCTGCCTGGTATACTTGGACACCATTGCTAATCCGGTTATCTACGCTCTGAAAATCAAAACTGTGAAAAAACGATGGCAAAATCTTCTTGTCAAATTAACTCCAAGAAATAAACCGACAGCTGCAAATCGAAATACGATCTCAAACCCGATGCCGATCGAACAAGTTGAAGATACTTCTTTATAAATACCTACCAAGGATTTTACATTGAATACTAATAACTCTTTTAAAGTTTACAGTTAGGCCGTTTTTGGTTTGTGACGTCATGTTTTTGGTATTACGGGAAGGCAAAATGACAAACAAACCCATTGTTTCAAATCTTCGAAAGCTTTTTAGTATATCATTTGTTCACCATTTTCGACAAAATTTAAGCATTCTAAGAGGAAAATTAAAAACAAACCACCGTATTCAATACATTCGTCGCATTGTGTCTACTTTTGTCTGTGATTCGGGGCAAATACTGAAGGTGAATGATAAAACTTTAATCGATATTTGCCCCGAATCACAAACAAAAGTAGACAAGGTGACAATTGTATCGACGACCGTTGGTAGTTTCCCCTCAGAATGCCCTAAATTTTGAAGATTTGAATCGATGTTTTTTCTTGCCGCAATATCGAAAAAATGACGTCACAAACCACGTGGTATGGCCACACTGGTTCATTAAGTGTTTTAATGATTTATTGACAGAGTACAGAACGGCTAAAATCTGGATCAGATTAGCACTATACAGCTATAAGCTCAGAATTTATGATAGGCTTTGTACATCTTGGGAATTTAATATTGAAAAATGACATCCATGTACTGTTATCCACTTTGAAAATCACTAATAGTAGACAGGATGAAAATGTTAATCGGTCTTTTTCTAAAAATGTTTTGATACTTGATACTTAACTAACATTTTCGATCGAATTAATGATAATTTTATTTGAAAAAAAAGAAAAAAGGTTAGTATATTAGAAATGTACACTATTACAATGTATTTGAGTAAAGCAACTATCGATTATATATAGTTAACCTGCCCAATGCCGATCACTGCAGAGATCTGACGTCTTGACCATCAAAGGACGAAACTGATAACGGCACTGATTGAATGTACAATGAGACTTTTTCCGGTCGCCATACGCCACAAACAATCTACTGTGATAAGTGAAATAGATGAAAATGGAACTTTGAAAGCCACCGAACACAACAAATATGAACATATTGCAGGTTCGGTTTGATTGAACCTGTTCATGGGCAGATAAAGACAATTAAATTTTAGAAAAAAAAGTGAAATGTGCGCATCCGGAATAGTCGTAAGCAGAATACACAGCCTCCCAAAACATTCAAACAGTAAAGAGGAATAGAGATAATGTGTTCATTATGTAATCATCACAGACACTATAAACAATGACCAAAAATGAAAACTCTAGTGGTAACCGCCTTGGAATGGCAGTGCCGAAACATTTTGCCGCTTTGGTTTTAGACAAGGTTCTAGGTGTTTGCCTCTTTGGTTTTAAACAAGGTTTAAGGGTGCACAGACCTCAGAAAAGTTTTTTGCTATTCTAAAATATTGGATTTATTTTAAGCTGGTTTTCAGTTTGATATATTTTGTTGACCAGGGATGAAATATGGCTATTGTTTATATAACACGTCGTCAAGGTTTCTTGAGGTGTTGTAAAATGGCTGTAATAATAACAGATTAATGTTCAGAAGAACATTAGGTCAGCTGCATGAAAAGAAATCAGGTAAGGATAGACTATTAGTACTCACAGGGATCCCCATCATATGTTTATAAAGGGATGTAAAAATAAATATAATCCAGTCAGAAAAAGGGACCTCCTGAAAATTGGTTGCTTTAAGCCTATTTTAAATATCGCTAAAGTTTTAGCGGAACGACACAGACTTTTTGACAGTGGTTTCGAAATATTTTCGCAAAAACGTTTTTTCAACACTAACAGCAGGTGCCAATACAAATTTGCTGTGAAAGTCTAATTCCCCTTTCTCTGTTGATAAGAAAGCTCAAGCGATATTGGGTTGGTTACAAAGCTAATTTTTTTTTGCTTTTTAAAGACGTTCGGGTGTCATTTTTGAAAGATTGTTGTTGTTGTTGTTGTTGTTTTATTCCATGTTAAAATAGTATAAGACTTACCATTTGTTGCAAAACTAGGTTACTAAAATGGAAGCCTATGCACAAAAGACATAAAGATCATTTCAGTCTATATTTGGGGCCTTTATATTTACAAGTATAAAAAGGTGGGTAAATCTGTGTAAATATGAATTTAAAGAAGTGTACCAGGTTTAAAATATGCTGGATATCTTTGTATATAAAGAAAGAAGATTATATACCTATGAGGTCATAGTGCATTACATTGTGTTCTCTATCGAACTCGTCTTGCATACTATAAACGTTGGCGGCAATGTTCTGGATAACTTTGCTCAAGGTTATACAACTGAGTTTAGAAACCAGTCTAAAATCTCAAGCATCTCATTGGCTGAAATGGCGACTGGTCGCCATTTCAGCCAATCAGATGCTTGAGATTAGAGACTGGTTTCCATTCTCAGTTTTATAACCTTGGGACCTTGACAAGATTGCTCGTTAAACACGTAATCAAATGTTGCGCGCTTTAAAGATTTCTACGCAATACACAACTGTGCGCATGCGTCGAGGTTTAAACCCAGCACGATCTTCCCATGGATTTGAAAGCCCTCGAATGGTCTGCAGAACTTTCTGTACAAGTCATTCATAACGGCATTTTAGGATAATCGTGTATATGCTGCTTTCAATAATGTTTAAAATACTAAAACTAAACTGACGGTTTCACGGGTACATTCATTATAATTAATTGCAGTCAAAGGAATTATCAGTGGGATTTGTGCGATTCCTTGAATTTTTTTACAGATCTAATTTTTGCAACAATTTGTGTGCTTGCCTTTGACGTTGTAATCATTTTAAAATGCCACCAGATTTATTTTTCTTTAAGAATCATTCTAAACGGAAAGCGTTACTAACCTTTTGTATTCGTAAAACTCAGCTCCACTTCGTTTGTTTGATATAGTTATTTTAATCCATTTACAGCTTGCATCAGCTGATCCGTTAACCAACAGTCATAGACAACCTGAGTGAAAAACTAGGTTACTGGGTCAGTTTAAAAGAAATTTTTCGTTAATCACAATTTTAATTTGTTAACAATCATACTTGTTAAAATGTGTGTGTTGATAGTGTATCTGCCTTTTTTTGAAACTCAGTCAACCTTAGTGAAAAATTAGGTCACTAGGTCAAATTAAAAGAAATATTTTGTTAACACAGTAGATGTCAGAAGATTTATCTGATTACCATCATACTTGATAAAATGTCTGTGTTTTTAGTGTTTTACTCCTTTTCGAAACTGGGTCAACCTGAGTGAAGAACAGAATTAAATTAAATAGAGGACAAAAATCGGACACCTTAAAATTCTCGTATATTGCTTAAGACAAAACAAATCATATATACAATTCTATAACATCGGAGTGTATATAAAATCTGGTTAATTATTGTCGTAAAGCCAACGTAAATAAATGAATTATGTGGTAATTATTTTATGTTTACTACAAACATTAAGGTTTTCTCAAATTTTTCTCAAAATTGAGACCTTCTCGTTGCATGTTCAGCCTTTTTTTTTGAATTTGCTAAATATCATTATTGTTAATGACTTCTTGTTTTTGCACAACAATTCCATTTTAATTCCCCGGCTAATACATGAATACATGATTCTTAATTTAGACCTATTGCTTTTCATCATTTTATTTAGGAGAAAGATCTTTGGTATTAACTTTACCCATAAGACCAGTAAGGACACCTTGGCAGCTTTGTTTGTCTTTGAAACCTTGTACATTCAGTGAGTTAGTTTCTAATTTATGTATCTAATGGGGCTCGCCAGGGGGAATGTGTCTTCGGCAATATTTGTTGATATTATTTGATACTGTATATGTAAAAAACTCACAATTTTCTATTGTTTAAAAAGTAAATTTATTTCACATTTTGAGAATATATTATTAATTTTTATCGCGAAACGCATAACAATTCACTTCATGACCTCATTTCAAGGACAGACGTTAATTCTCCGAAGGTTCCTTTTCCCGTGACAAGCCCCAAATTAACTCGTGATAGCAAAATTAACTTCCGAGGCGGTAACCACTCGGGTTCTCACTTTCGTTAATTCTTTGTGGCATCCATATTGAAACTGATTATTTTAATACCATGCTCTCTTCACCTCTTCTTTTTTGGCTGTGTGTCCGCTGAATGTGGCCATTCCTGATATACATATTCACTTTTTTCGATAATGGATACTGCAACACATAGTTACCACAAAACATACACTCAAAATTCTAAGGACCTGAAAATAAACTCGTCCTTAGTTTGAGAAAATAATTTAGAAAATTACTGCACAACAAGAGCTAAATTTCATAAAGTACGTATTTTATATGTAGTCTTTTAACCCCTTCTACTAATTGGTTGTTGAAATTGTTTGTTGCCATAGAAACACAAGTTATTACCTGAAAATTTACTTTAAATAAATGCTTTGGAATATTAAGAATATTAAATCGTTTAATGACTACTTCTGATAATATCTACATGGTCTTTTTAGCAGTTCGCTCACATCTATATAATTGTTAATGGTTTATGATCATACAACACTTGTTACATCTAGAAGAACGTACTGTTCCTTTTATCAAATTAAAAAAAATATTTCACTGTATAAATGAACTTTAATTGCACTTGAGAATTTGTCTTTGATCAGTTTGGAGTTAGATATTGGTTAGAGTTGGTTAAATTTGAAAGTCTGTTAAATGCCAGAAACCGAGGTAATATAACATTAACCTTGAAACATAAACCATCGTTAAACTCAAGTCAAAAATAAACTTTTCGGGGTTTACGACTTGTTTCGTTTAAAAGCACGACCAAAGTCAAAACTTATCAATGCTATCCTTTCGGAAGTATTCCTGACATTTTATGACGGTGCCATTAGCTTATGTGTTGTGTATTTATGTGCTTCTTTATGCGACATTGATGGAGGGTGGGTTCGAGTTACTTCTTTATGCGACATTGATGGAGGGTGGGTTCGAGTTACTTCACCAAGGAATCTTCTTCATGTTTGTTCATATGAAAAGCAGACAGAGCGAGTGTTGTTGGTGGTATGGTTCAAACCTCAGTGGCAAATATGGTTTGCCACTGACCGTTCTAGGGTGTTAATCCTCCACTTTATCTTTTCGATGAACTGTTTGTGGTTTCATTTTTTATGTGACACTATATACACTTATTGATCTTTCTTCTATTTGGATATTTGGGGAGGCCGTGCTTTACGCGTGTGCCTCTTTCGATATTCATATTTCAATATTTTAAAAGAAGTTAAAAGGAAAAGGGTTAGGGTTGAAGTGAAAATCCTAAATATAGTGTTTATAATGTACAAGAAGCGCTTCATAGAACCGTTTCCCAGATCTTTTTTCACCAGTTTTTTCACCTATTTTTACTCGAAATTGGCCAAACTATCACAATTCGTCCATAAATTGAATGTTGAAAATGTTTTTAATGATGTATTTAACAATCGGCTCCTATCGGCTACAAAAATGAAGGGCTGCATCGACAGAACTCTGCATCGATCTAGGTTGTTTTTGGCCAGATCCGGGATGGATCTTTCAAAAAAAATAAAATAAAAACGTAATAAACTCATAAACTGGCTCATTTCATAGAAAATGCTTCTCAGAAAGATAATTTTGAGACAGTTTAATATTGGTCGTGCTACATAACAATTTTCAGCTACGAAGACTTCAAACTAAAAAATGAAACTTTACCTTTGAAGCGGTGGGTTTGTTGACTTTAAAGTTTCCTGAATGAATCTTTTTTCACAGGTGCTCGTGACGTAGTATGATGCTATTGAGTCCTGTTGTGTGCTCAATAAACATGTACTTCTGTGCTGAAGATTATAAAACAGAGATTTGAAACCAGTCTCAAATCTCAAGCATCTGATTGGTTGAAATGGCGACTAGTCTCCATTTTCAGTTTTATTACCTTAAGTTTATGTTGAAGATTTAACCCAAACATTAACAAGAAGAAGACGTATTTTAAAAGTATTAAATTTGGGGCACGTCACGGGAAATGGAACATTCGGACACTTGGCGTCAATCCTTGAAATTACGTCATAAAGTTGAGCAGACGTCATTAATTATTACGCATTTCGCGATAAAAAATATAATTTTTTGTCAAAATGTGTAAGAAAAGCACTTGTTAGTAATGAGAAATTTATAGATAGTTGTAAGTTCTTTCTAAATATAGTATCAACTAAAATGTCACAAAATATGACCGAAGGTACCTTTTCCCGTGGCGTGCCCCATTTAAGTAGGAGTTCGGGACACGTGTTTGAAATACCTACAGTACCTGTGTTCCTGAGAGCCGATCCTTCATTCAGCTTGTTCCAGCAATGTCCGTGACAGGGATCCATGTTTCTTGAAATTGAGAAAGAAAGCAATTTTCACTGAAACATGATCTCCTTACGAGCTGAGAAATCCTATAGTGAAGTTTAATATAAACCACAAGCATTGCATTGTCTTCATACCGCCGAGTATTGTTAGAGAGTTAATGAATAAAACAACTTAAAACAACAGTGATACCACAAAATCAATCTTTTTTTTCCAAATTGGAAAATACAATGATGGACAATAACACCCGGCAAATAGACGGCTCTATTTTGTACTTCGGATTAAATGGTTTCGGTATAACCTGGAGCTACCTTGTTGCGCATCTCGTTTTCGCATTAGTGGCATTAACTGGGATATTTCTGAATGTTTTCTCCATATGGGCAACACCGCGGCAAGATCATGAAATGGATATCTCGATAATGTTTATATCCAACTTAGCATGTAGTGATTTCGTCAATGACATCATGTGTTTGTATTTAGTACTTTACGGCATTGTACATTACAAAAACTATTACGAATGTGCCTTTAGGTTCGGGTTTGCGATTGGAATAAGTTTCAACTCAGCTCTGCAATTAGTAGCACTCACTCTTGATAGATTTACCAGAATTATTTACCCGTATGAATATGTGAGAATATTTCAGGAAAGGTCTGCACACGTTTTCTGTGTTTTGTCCTGGTTGTTTTCGGGATTGCTCGGCCTTTTACCGCTATTTGGTGTGCGCAAGCCAACCAATCACGGTTTAGCGGACTGCAGCTTCTTTGGAGTACTGAACGACTTTTATTTGATTTTGGTGACAATACTTTTCATGCTGATATTCGTTTTCCTAGTTTTCTGTTATATCCGTATTTTGGGGGCATCGTTCACCCAAAGCAGGCGCACGTATGGACCTGGACGAAGTCGTCTTATTTTGTTGAGGCCCATCAAGACGATTGTTTCCCTGATCATATTCTACTGCCTGTGCTGGATTCCTTTAGGTAATAATTCAGGTGTTTTAAATTAAGTTTTGTAGTACCTATTACTTTAACAAAACCAACTATGTAGGTGCATTCATCGCATTATATGACCGCAGCCGTACTGCATTGTTAAAATCTGGAAATTGCAAAAGATTCACACTGCAAAGAGACTCGAATCTGCGATCCTGGTGAGGTCATTTCAATAGGACATTATCCACGTCAAGTCATTGACCATTTATACAATGGAGGACATAAATTTATAGGTTTAAACAACATTTTAACATCAATTCAGAAACAGCACTTTTTGTCTTTCGCTTTTAATTTTATTTGACTGAAATATACATTTTTTTTCAAATATTTCTATGTGTCTTAATTAAAACTAAAGCCTGAATCTTCACCTCTGCAAGCATAATTTATTTCATTGTGAACCATTTACATTTAAAAATGTACATTGTACTTCATCTTGGTACTGGTTTGTAACGCTGTAGTATATATACTACTCAAAATTTGATAGGGATCGCTTTCCGTATTATCCCGTATTATTGCCCCTACCAAGTTTCAACCGCTGTTCCACTTCAAAAGTTTGACGGCTAATTCTTTGTTGGCACATAGCTGATGTCAAATGAACATATTTTCAGAATCACAGCAAATATTTTATCGTTTAAACCTTATGTAAGGAATAAACACAATCTTTTAAGTGATCCTTATCAAATTTTACTTCCTGGTTCAAAGTGAAAGTGATTCTACTTTCACTTTGAACCAGGAAGTAAGGTTTTTCTTGAATTTCTTGAAAACCCTTACATTATTTTAACGAATTGGCACTAAAGATTGTAGATAAGCATATACTTTTTTCAGGTATGAGTTGCTTTGGTATATTGTTCATGAATTTCAGAGTTCTCATGCAAATGGTTTTTCTTTTGTTTTAGTATGTGCTTGGTAATTAGAACATGAATTAGACTAAACTGAGCTTGCAAACATTTACTACATCCATAGCTAAATACATTTATTTACTAAAATGTAGGTGGCAATACGTATTTCCCCCAAAATTCATTTTTTGAAATTTATCCTGTTTTCCCCATTTGCAATGTTTGCGATACTTTAAACATATTATTATACATGAGACATACATGTACGTGCGTTGGACTTTACCACAGTAAGTAACATGGTGAAGCCTGCTGCTGAAGAATGATAAAGTTGAAATTTTTATTAAACTTTTCCGTGTAAAGCATTTTAAGTGACCATGCTGCCGCGGTTCAATATTCAGATAGGTAGATTCTCTAAGACTGCGCATGCGCGGGCTCCATCTAGTTGAGTAAATGGCGATTGATTCATTCGCTCGCGCTCCACCAACCTTCTCAACATTGAAGTCTACTTGTATTGGAAGATAAGTAGATTACTAAGATAATCATAGAAAATGCAATAGATTTTGTTCCATTTATTTCCGGAATTCACAACGACAGTATATCTTTAAAGCTGAACTTACTATGTCCGTTGAGAAATATAGAGTGGTTAAGAAAATGATCAGTTAAAAACCCACCATAAACAATTAACAAAAATGAGAACCCGACGGGTTACCGCTTTGGAATGGTCAGTGGCAAATCAAATTGCCATTGGGGGTTTCAACCAGGTTCTAGGGTGCACCAACCTCACACTTGCCCCAACAGGTTCTCAAATCAACACACAAGTACAAGTTGTCTTGAAGAAATAACTCTAACCCACCCTTCAGCTCAACAATTGTGCATGCAAAAGCACACAAACATATAAAACATAAGAAGCTAATAGCATTGCAAAGCCAAAGGGGCGGGTACTCAATGATCTTACCGAGACTAGAGCTCCTGGAGTAAACTCAGAAAGAACACGATGACAGGGAAAAAAGAAAGTTTGCTTGCTTTTCTGAAGTGTTCGCTTTATTAAGCTGTAGTTCTTTAGGATAAATCTTATGAACCAGTGATGGAAAACGGTTATTATCTATATTAAGTAAATCATCAAGGTACCTCGAGGTGTTGTTTAAAGCTCTAATAATATCATCTTGATGTTCGGTAGAAAGAGATAACATAACGTCTCTTTCATAACAGTAAAAATAATCAGCAACAAGGGTGCACGATTAGTACCCATCGGGGTGCCTTTTAATTGTTTATAAATAGATGCACAACGTAAATATTATCCAGTAAGAAAGTTAGCGACTCTATTAGGTCTTGACAAGTCCATAAAGTATAATTATCATAAGAACCATCTGTAAAAATGTCCTATGTTCATTACAAGCGATGAAGGTTTTATTTTCTCTAGCAAACGTTTTTTTTTTCAATGAGACTGGTTAGCTTGTCTCTTATTTAATTATGGGGTGTATGAAGTCGAGAAATCATATGTAGACAATCAGAACGCCTGAAAATTATTTGATTAAAGCTTCTTTAAAACGTCATTTGAATTTTTAATCGACCAAACTAAAGTTTTGCCAGTAGTTTGAAAAACCTTATTGCAATACCTTATTACATGTTCCTTTATAGCTGTATAGCTGTAAGACAAGATATTAAGAGCACGGATAATTTAGTAGTTGTGCAAGAACTAGAGTTTGCAATAAATCTTGCTTTGTACGGTGTTTTATGCATTTTAGGCAACCAATACGTAGAATGTACTTTTTCTTGTTTCGGCTAAATACTGATTCTAAATTTTGACGAGTGTGTGCAGTAACAATATCACACTCTCAGGTGAAGAAGTCAGTGTGTAAGCATTAGTGCTATTTAGTTCTCCAGTTTGAATATTAATATAGTGTATCCGTCACACTATAATTACATTATTAGAAGCCTTATCAGCAGGTTTTAATACAAATCTGTTATGAAAGTCTTGAATTCCTTTTTTTCAAATAGGGAAAGTTAAAACGAGGTCGAGGTGGTAATAAAGCAACGTTTCTTTCATAAAATGATATACGAGTGTCAATTATTTTGAATATGTGCTTTTCCAGTTAGAAAGTGCATTAGACTCAAAACAAGGTTATCGGTACCACAAATAAAGTTAAGAAATACTTTGTGCAAATTTTATCACCGACACCCATATTTGGTTCAAAAGTACAGGTGCAGTTTAATATCACTATTGCAAAAAGGTATTTCTCAACCAGAGTTTTATGGAAAGGAGCAGGTTCACGAAGGCCTAATATTGGCCTCAAAATATGTAAAATTTTAAGTTTGATTACTGTTTAAATGCAGTTTGACAACAAGCCATTAAAATTGCTTAAAATGAGGAAAATGTGCAAACATCATATTTTGTGCTTTTGCATGCAGTATTGTCGCGTTGTTGGGTGGGTTGGAGCTGATTCACCAAGACAGCTTGTACATGTTTGTTCCTTTTAGAACCTGAGGGGG